>JACAVU010000001.1:1150776-1355769 GCA_014183005.1 Castanea mollissima | reverse complement strand
ATCGATCCCATTAAGTAGCATAATTATAGGGGTTGGGGAAATGCAAAAAGTTTCTCTTCAATATATAAATGACAAGAATGAGTTAAATAAGGAAATAACTATCATGTTTCTAAGTACCTACCTTGAACAATATACTATAATCTGTGAGCATCACAATATAATTTCCAAAACCATAATATTTAACATAAGATAAATTTATCACAAATATACCACACTACTACATAGACCGGTCAGGGAATCCACCCATTCACAACTGGCATGATATTGTCCTCTCTGGGACCAAACTCTTGGCCCCATGGCAGCAATCTTCACCCATACTCTCAAAGTTTTTCTCTCTCCCATGGGCAGCAGAGAGAGTGTGCGTCAAATAGGACCTCTCTTGCATGTGGTCTCTTGGCCCCATGGATAGCAGCCTCACCCACACCCAATTAAGGAACCTTTCCGCCCATGGGCAGTAAGAAGAACGCGTCATCCAAAGTGAAAGATACTGCACTAGTTTTTTTCCGTTGTCACAAAGACTACAAAAACCAATCGAGTGATCACTGAAAATCCCACATAGCATGGTGTTAAAACTACATAAAACTCACAGGTTACATTACTTCCAATACATAGTTTATATCTAGTAATTCAAGAAAACCTTAAATAATCTAACTTCCACAAGTTTGTGAGGTTTTCAACTTCATTCTTGTCCAAAGATTTTATAGCAATTTCCCAATAACAAGAAGCATCTTTGGATTTTCTAATAACCATAAAGTTCGTAATTTCCTTATCAAAATTAAATAAAAGATGCTCATATTTCCATATCAACAATTCATGCATTTCCCCAAATGCAATATCAAATATGATGCACTTTTCATACATAATAATATATGATAAAGTCACAACACAATACTTTAAGAAAAATATATCCATATATATTTTGCAAAATGTGTTGACTCAAAATAATGTTTTATGAAATATGGTTAGTTTCCCAAAAAAAAATCTCATTAAAAAGCTACTTACCTCGCAACTACAAAAGCCTAACTCTCCAAGCTCCAAGGAGATTTAGTAGAACCTAAATAATATCAAGTAAACCAATCACAATAAGTTTAGAGTTTGAAATTGTATCTAGCCACAATTTAGGAATTGTCAAATAAACACTTAATTAGGTAAGCCTAGTATTTAACCTCATCAATAATACTATATACCACTTCCAAGTTTCTCTCAACAATTAATTCACAAGGCATCAACTCCAATTTATAAAGTTAAACCATTTAATATCATCTCCAACATTATGACTAACTTTCATAAAATTTACACTACATCATTAAGAGACCCATGAAAGCAAATCAACATATCCTCCAGGACAAGAAATTTATAACTTCAACTAACTCCAAATAACCCAATGGCAATGGACAAATTAAATTACCCAACCATCACACATAATAACTTAAAACCCCTAAATTTTCCACCATACATAAACTTAAGTAGCCTTTTTTTTTTTGCACAAATATATACCCACTCATCAAATAATTCCACCAATACAAACCATACATACAAACACATGAATATCACTTCTAATGCTCATAAATCACATGAATATCATTAATAAGTTTAGATAAAAATAACCTCAAGAAAAGTGTAAAACCCACCAAAAAGATTAGAAATTTTTTACCTAGGTAGTAATAAGTTTAGTGGTTTGAGTTCTATTATAAAAACTTCAATTATTTCATAGTGGATCTATTTTTACTTTGAGGATAACTAGGTTAAATCCTCCCTGAGTTTTTTACTGGTTTGGTATTCTTAGGTTATCATATCGTTGTGTTCTTTATATATTTACATTATTTACATGATATGATTTAAATGTGTTAACCTCGAATTGAATAATTTATCTAAGTAATCACTTGGCCTAATAACTAGGTAAATAACTTGTGTTTAAAGGGTCTAAAACGTACAATATATATATATATGTTGGTGTGTGGTGTGTGTGTGTGTGTGTGGTGTGTGTACATATACGTATATAATATATAATTATTCGTCAGTTTTAAAATAAAGAATTGAGAGAGAGAGAGGAGAGAGAGAGTACCAGTTTGGCATGAAATTGAGAGAAGCAAAGAAAGAAGTAGGAAAATAGGTTTAGGTTAAGTTAGTTAGAAACGACGTCGTTTCATATAAACATATTTTTAAGCACTGTTTTAAGAATTGGACCGAACCGGAGGTCAACCGTGAAAATTGAGAACCGAAATAAAAATTATTTTAAATATAAGAACCGCGTTTTTAGTTAATTTTGTGAACCCCTAAAATCGGGGTTGGACCGCACGAACCGTGTCAAAACCGTAAGGTCCAACCCCTTAGCAATTTTTTATTTTTTATGTTTTATTTTTATAAAAACACTTAACACAATTTTTCTACTTAATTAAATTATCCATCTCTTAAAAGGAAAAAAAAATTATAATTAAAATCCTTCAAAGATATTCAACTTTACTTCAAAATTAATCATAAATTCTAATGTTTTCATGTTATTATTTTATTTTATTACTTTCTTATTTAATTATAAATATATGCTTGAAAATCATTAATTTTCCTCACATATATAGATATATTAGTCAATTTTGCTAGTTTTATAAATTTAATATCTATATTTAGGCTTTATTAATTATGACATCATCACAGTTCGACCCCGGTTCAACCTCGGTTCGACCTCAAAAACTTTGAACCTCTCCCTTTTGCGATTCAATGAACGGTCAGAGTTTCAAAACTTTGTTTTTAAGTTAGTTAGAAATGACATCGTTTTGGAACCATTATAAAATTTTAATATCAGGTTCGAAACGGCTTCGTTTTAGTATCAGATTAAAAGAAAAGAAAAGTGAAATGCTAAGAACGGCGTCGTTTTAGTTAGAGTTTGGTTAAATTTTAGAAATCTTTAGTTAGACCTCTCCTCAGTCTCTCTTGCTTGCCTCTTCTCTCTCTCTTGGTCTCTCTCTTGACCGCATCTTCGCCTCTCTCTCTATCTCCCATCTACCTCCGCCACTTGCCACCACTCACCAACAACATCTTCTGCAGCTTGATGCCAACAATCTCCGAGTTTTCCCCTACCTTCTCTCCTTTGTCATGGCTATTATATAGAAATTTCTAGAGTATGTTTTGATCCTCATTAATAGGTATGTGAATTTGTATAATACTCAATACCTAGGTTACCTTTCCTTGGCTCCTTGCTATGCTTCTATAATATTGAAAATTTGTTCAAAACTTTTGTGGAATTTAGAGAATATATAGAACATGTTTGCTTGTTTGTTTTTGAATATTTGGGTTGTTTGATAATTTTGTGTGGGTTGTTTGATGATTCTAATGTGAATGTGATTTTTTTTTAAAAAAAATTATATGTTTTTTTATTTTTGCACTTAACTAACTACATCGCACCATTAGAGGGAACTGAAACTAGAGTAGACTGGTTCTTGCCCCTTTACATGCATGCGAGGTGTGGTTAGGCATGAGAGAAACCGCACCCTATAGGTATGGTGCAAAAAATCCTCCCATAACCGGCTGCACCGCACCGTGTACAGCCCTAGTTAGGGCAATGTTCTGTGGAAAACTCCAGAAGTGTTCAACCTCAGTGCAAGATATTTTCTTATTGCTTCGTGGTTTGATGGCAAAATAGGAGATGAGAGATCTTGAGGTTTGGGCAATAATTACTTGGGCAATACGGAATACAAGAAATAAGTCTTACTTTGACAAGGTGTAACTACAGTAAAAAATTATATTAGAGAATGCAAATGGGTTTATTGAATGAGTATCAACGTTTAATGGCAGCACAATGCAAATGGGTCTACTGAATGAGTATCAGCGTTTAATAGCAGCACAACGCCAAGCCTAAGTCCTGCTTTTGCTCTTTCCCATCTCACCTGTTATATTGGCCATAGAGCTCTTTTTTTGAGTATTCATTTTACTTTGCTTTACTCTTGCATTGTCTGGACAACGGGTTTGCCAGAAACCTTTGTACACAAATTTTTGGTTTCTTTATTAATACAAGTTTTATCTGTTATCTCAAAAAAAATATTTATTTGTAAAAGTAGTGAGGCTGATGTATGGGTATAAAAATTGATAACTAAATTAGAAAAATTAGTGTTTTATTTGGTTTGTTTAGCTAAAAATTTGAGAAAATTGATATGAATGCTCTTATAACATACCAAAAATAGTTCGATTTGAAACCTATTGTTTGAAATCATAATTCATAACTGGGGTAGTGTATGAAAAATAAAAGAAGTTGACCCTATATTTGATGATAAACTAGCTGATGCCCCTTGGGATATGAAGGCATATCATAGTTCCATTACAAAACATGTTAGACGCTCTCTATATGGCACATCTATACTACTCATTTTGTGGCCTACCATAAGAATTACATTTGAGAAATTAATTTCAATTATATTATACCATTAGAAAGTGAGTTTTATCTGCCAATCAAAAGAATTTCTTTTCGACCACTTCCTTGAAGCTGTTGGATCAAATTGATATTTAAAAGGTAAAATATGATTAGCTTGACAGTTAGACGCGCATCTTCTGGGACGGTTGAATAGAGTGACCACAATGTAATGGTCAACAATTTATTTTTTTAACCCTTGCATGTTCCACGTGGGTTTCCAAAGAAATACAAATCGCTTTTTCAGTCTTGGGGCTTTAAGTTTTTTTAAAATTATAATCCAGTTATTAAATTAAGTGTTGAGGGATGGTTCTCGTTGGCAGTTTTCAAGCTTACTCCAGTGGTGAAGGTAGAGAAAAGATGAAAGGTTCTATAGAGTAGGCTTTTCTTTTTCTCAGTATAGGTGTTTTTGTTTTTTATTTTTGTTTAAATCATAATCAAGTTTTTTTCTAAAAATAAATCATAAACAAGTTTTAAACTAAGATATGACATGTTAACCCTATCGTGGTGTACAGATCGATCCTCACAAGCACTTGTCAACTCTAACCCGAATAAAACAGGCAACACTTTGTTATGGATCCGAGTTCAGAGTACATAATATGAAGCATGCCACAACAGTTTGTAACTCTACCATTAATTACTGACCGGAAATTATTTTCGAACCCTTTAGATTTTTATTATTTTTTTAATGGATACAATAAGATTTGAATTTATGATATATGCTCTATGATGATTGTTGTTATCATCGGTTCTAATTAACTAAAATCATAAATCTTTTATCTCCGAATAAGAGACTTGGATTTTAATTAAAATTTCAAAATAATTTCTGAAAATTTTTGTTGAGTTAATCATAGTTAGTACTATGCATCAACAATTAAGTAAATTTGAACAATTAAATGGAACTAATTTTTTCTGATCTTCTGGATAAGATTGAGCATGTTATCGAGTTTGACATTCTTAAAAGAGATGTATTATAAAATATTTTGAGGACGATAAATTTGTTGGACATTTTTTGTTTGCATTCATGGAATATGATATTACAGTTTTATTTGAAGAACATGTACATGCTTATCTCACTTGTGTTTTGCAATGATAAGGATTTTTGTGGCATCCAATCTCTCAGTTATTCAAATTATTGATAAGGTTTTATAGAATTTTCATTATCTATCTAGTCTGAGAGACTTTGAAGGAGCCATTGTACGTACTTGTAAAGATTACTTGTCTCCTTGCGTCATTAGAGAATTCACATGATTCACTGTGCTAATTGTCCTTAGGTAAATTGTTAAAAAATTATTGCTGCATATCACATACGATCATAACATTATTGCTATTCATCACATCCTTTTTGGCTTTTTCTCAAGAAACTATTATTGGATATCACACTTTCTTGTTGGACATCACATACTCACATTATTGTGCCTTTTACAATTGCCACACATTCTTCCAGAGAAGAGGCCACATTTTGCTAAATTGCTGATAATTAGTCAACAATGGTCATGAATTCAATAGATCAAATTCATTTTGCTCTTATCAACTTGAATGCAAATCTAGGAATTCATTGGTTAGATTTCCATGTGCTGCATTTAAGCTTTCTTGTTCATTGTCACTGTCATTCTCACCACTGAGTCAGGAGAGCGCATCCTTTCGCTTTTGCTTTAGCACTTTCTAGAAAGATGCTAGATAAAATTCAGATTGGATTTTTATCTTTCAATAAAAAATTGAGAATATTGTTTTGGGAGGGAGGAGGGGGAGGGAGGAATATGCATCTTGTTGTATTGAATTGACTATTTTAGCAATTTCATCGTTGTGACTTGTGAGAGCCAAACAGTTATAGTGCCATTCTTTCAGGTGCTAGTGCTACACAAACAATAAGTAAGGACTGAGGTATGCTTTCATAACATTAATTTCCTCATTCAGTTCTATTTGTCTATCTATTTTTTTATTGAATTTTCTTCTTATTTATCTTACTGATATCAACCACCGTGCACTCTTGGTGTGATGGTCACTCCATAAATATAAGTGCTTGTAGGGTGTGAGGGGCAAGGGTTAAGGTTCAAATCTCCAAAAGAGAGCTTCACACATAAATACACTTATATTAGGTTAGAGTAGAATTTCTATCTTATATAAAATATATTAAAAAAATCTTACCGATATCATCTCTTTTTATTACCCCAACATAGTCACTCAGTTAGGTATAGGTAATTTACTTCTATCTAGATCCTACAATAAGACCATGATAGGCACGTATTGACAAATTTAATTTAACTTACCTGTAATAGGTACATATGAAAATGACGTTATTTAAATCACAGCTTGCAATATATTAATTTTAAATCACATCGTCAATCCAAGAGGACTTTCTTTCAAAAGGACACCAACTTTTGAATTGAGGATATGATTTAAAATTAGTATATTGCAATCTGTGATTTAATTAACGTTATTTTCATACGTACCTATTACAGATAAGCTAAATTAATTATCTTTGAAATATAGTGTCCTTTTTCTTTCAAACAAATTCCTATCGCATTGAGGATATGATTTAATTAACATTATTTTCATACATCACACTTTCTTGTTGGACATCACATACTCACATTATTGTGCCTCTTTCAATTGCCTCACATTCTTCCAAAGAAGAGGCCACATTTTGCTAAATTGCTCATAATTAGTCAACAATGGTCAATTCAATAGATCAAATTCATTTTGGTCTTATCAATCTTGAAAGCATAATCCAAGAATTCATTGGTTAGATTTCCATGTGTTGCATTTGAGCTTTCTTGATCATTGTCACTGTCATTCTCACCACTGAGTTAGGAGAGGGCATCCTTTGGCTTTTTCTTTAGCTCTTTCTTGAAAGAAGCTGGATAAAATTCAGATTGGATTTTTTATCTTTCAATAAAAAATTGAGACTATTGTCTTGGGAGGGAAGGGGGGGGGGGGGGTGGGGGATATTCATCTTGTTGTACTGAATTGACTATTTTAGCAATTTGATCGCTGTGACTTGTGAGAGCCAAACAGTGACAGTGCCATTCTTTCACAAACAATAGTTGAGGACTGAGGTATGCTTTCATAACATTAATTTCCTCTTTATGTTCTATTTGTCTATCTTTTTGTTTAATTTTCTTCTTATTTATCTTACTGATATCAACCGCCGCGCACTCTTGGTGTGGTGGTCACTCCTCGAATATAAGTGCTTATGGGGTGTGAGAGACAAGGGTCGGGGTTCAAATCTTCAGGAGGGAGCTTCACACACATATACACTTATGTAAGGCTATAATAGAATTTCTATTTTGTATAAAAAAATAAAATAAAAAATCTTACCGATATCATCTCTTTTTATTACACCAACATAGTTACTAAGTTAGGTATAGGTAATTTACTTCTATCTAGATCGTACAATAAGACAATGATAGGCATGTACTCACATATTTAATTTAACTTACCTGTGATAGCTACGTATGAAAATGACGTTAATTAAATCACAGCTTGCAATATAATAATTTTGAATTACATCGTCAATGCAAGAGGACTTTGTTTCAAAAGGACACTTACTTTTAAATTGAGGATATGATTTGAAATTAGTATATTGCAAGCTGTGATTTAATTAATGTTATTTTCATACATACCTATTACAAATAAGCTAAATTAAATTATCTTTGAAAATTAGTGTCCTTTTGCTTTGAAACAAAGTCCTCTTGCGTAGAAGATATGATTTAATTAACATCATTTAAATATATCACACTTTCTTGTTGGACATCACATACTCACATTATGGTGCCTTTTTCGATTGCCTCACATTCTTGCAAAGAAGAGGCCACATTTTGCTAAATTGCTCATAATTAGTCAACAATGGTCAATTCAATTGATCAAATTCATTTTGTTCTTATCAATCTTGAAAGCATAATCCAGGAATTCAATAGTTAGATTTCCATGTGCTGCATTTGAGCTTTCTTGTTCATTGTCACTGTCATTCTCACCATTGAGTTAGGAGAGGGCATCCTTTAGCTTTTGCTTTAGCTCTTTCTTGAAAGAAGCTGGATAAAATTCAAATTGGATTTTTTATCTTTCAATAAAAAATCGAGACTATTGTATTGGGAGGGAGGAGGGGGGAGGTAGGAATATGCATCTTGTTGTATTGAATTGAGTATTTAGAGATTTGATCGTTGTGACTTGTGAGAGCCAAATAGTTTCGGTGCCATTCCTTCAGGTGCTAGTGCTACTATTTGTCTATATATCTTTTTATTTAATTTTCTTTTTATTTATTTTACTGATATCAACCACTGCACACTTTTGGTGTGGTGATCACTCCACAAATATAAGTGCTTGTGGGGTGTGAAGGGCAAGGGTCAAGGTTCAAATCTTCAAAAGGGAGCTTCACACACATATACACTTATATTAGGTTAGAGTAGAATTTCTATCTTGTATAAATAAATAAAAATAAAAATTCTTACCGATATCATCTCTTTTTATTACCCCAACATAGTTACTCAGTTAGGTATAGGTAATTTACTTCTGTCTATATCCTACAATAAGACCATGATAGGCATGTACTGACAAATTTAATTTAACTTACCTGTAGTACGTACGTATTAAAATGACATTAATTAAATTACAGCTTGCAATATACTAATTTTAAATCATATCCTCCTCTTGTGTAGAGGATATGATTTAATTAACATCATTTTCATATATCACACTTTCTTGTTTGACATCACATACTCACATTATTGTGCCTGTTTCAATAGCCTTACATTCTTCCAGAGAAGAGGCTACATTTTGCTAAATTGTTGATAATTAGTCAACAATGGTCAATTCAATAGATCAAATTCATTTTGGTCTTATCAGTCTTGAAAGCATAATCCAGGAATTCATTGGTTAGATTTCTATGTGCTGCATTTGAGCTTTCTTGTTCATTGTCACTGTCATTCACACCACTGAGTTAGGAGAGGGCATCCTTTAGCTTTTGCTTTAGCTCTTTTTTGAAAGAAGCTGGATAAAATTCAGATTGGATTTTTTATCTTTCAATAAAAAATTGAGACTATTGTCTTGGGAGGGAGGAGGGGGAGGGGGAATATGCATCTTGTTGTATTGAATTGACTATTTTAGCAATTTCAACGCTGTGACTTGTGAGAGCCAAACGGACTGAGGCATGCTTTCATAACATTAATTTCCTCTTTAAGTTCTAGTTGTCTATCTATCTTTTTATTTAATTTTCTTCTTATTTATCTTACTAATATCAATGACCGAGCACTCTTGATGTGGTGGTCACTCCACAAATATAAGTGCTTATGGGGTGTGTGGGGCAAAGGTCGGGATTCAAATCTCTAGGAAGAAGCTTCACGCACATATTCACTTATTTTAGGCTAAAGAATAATTTCTATCTTGTATAAAATAAAAAATAAAAATAAAAATTCTTACCGATATCATCTCTTTTTATTACCCCAACATAGTTACTCAGTTAGGTATAGGTAATTTACTTCTGTCTATATCCTACAATAAGACCATGATAGGCATGTACTGACAAATTTAATTTAACTTACCTGTAGTACGTACGTATTAAAATGACATTAATTAAATTACAGCTTGCAATATACTAATTTTAAATCATATCCTCCTCTTGTGTAGAGGATATGATTTAATTAACATCATTTTCATATATCACACTTTCTTGTTTGACATCACATACTCACATTATTGTGCCTGTTTCAATAGCCTTACATTCTTCCAGAGAAGAGGCTACATTTTGCTAAATTGTTGATAATTAGTCAACAATGGTCAATTCAATAGATCAATTCATTTTGGTCTTATCAGTCTTGAAAGCATAATCCAGGAATTCATTGGTTAGATTTCTATGTGCTGCATTTGAGCTTTCTTGTTCATTGTCACTGTCATTCACACCACTGAGTTAGGAGAGGGCATCCTTTAGCTTTTGCTTTAGCTCTTTTTTGAAAGAAGCTGGATAAAATTCAGATTGGATTTTTTATCTTTCAATAAAAAATTGAGACTATTGTCTTGGGAGGGAGGAGGGGGAGGGGGAATATGCATCTTGTTGTATTGAATTGACTATTTTAGCAATTTCAACGCTGTGACTTGTGAGAGCCAAACGGACTGAGGCATGCTTTCATAACATTAATTTCCTCTTTAAGTTCTAGTTGTCTATCTATCTTTTTATTTAATTTTCTTCTTATTTATCTTACTAATATCAATGACCGAGCACTCTTGATGTGGTGGTCACTCCACAAATATAAGTGCTTATGGGGTGTGTGGGGCAAAGGTCGGGATTCAAATCTCTAGGAAGAAGCTTCACGCACATATTCACTTATTTTAGGCTAAAGAATAATTTCTATCTTGTATAAAATAAAAAAATAAAATAAAAATTCTTACTTATATCATCTCTTTTTATTACCTCAACATAGTTACTGAGTTAGTTATAAGTAATTTACTTCCATCTAGATCCTACAATAAGATCATGACAGGCACATACTGACAAATTTAATTTAACTTACCTGTAATAGGTACGTATGAAAATGATGTTATTTAAATTACAGCTTGCAATATACTAATTTTAAATCACATCGTCAATGCAAGAGCACTTTTTTTCAAAAGGACACTTACTTTTGAATTCATGATATGATTTAAAATTAGTATATTGCAAGCTATGATTTAATTAATGTTATTTTCATACGTACCTATTACAGATAAGCTAAATTAAATTATCATTGAAAAATAGTTTCCTTTTGCTTTGAAACAAAGTCCTCTT
The DNA here is from genome assembly GCA_014183005.1 of Castanea mollissima. Lineage (NCBI taxonomy): Eukaryota > Viridiplantae > Streptophyta > Magnoliopsida > Fagales > Fagaceae > Castanea > Castanea mollissima. Next base: position 1,344,610 of record JACAVU010000001.1, on the reverse strand, counting down.
GCATAGAGGATATGATTTAATTAACATCATTTAAGTATATCAAACTTTCTTGTTTGATATACTTAAAATATTCATGTTTTAATGTGGCTAGAAGATAGATGTAGTTTTTCTTTATACTAGCTCTATTTGTAATCATGCTTCTCATGTTTTGGCAAAAGACACTCTTTGCAAGGTTGTCTAAAGACTGGGGGAGGAAAGTCTTTTCTCAGCATATGTACAAATGATAAAAATAAGTAAATTTGCTATCATTTTGCTGTTTTATGTTTTTTTTTTTAATTAAAAAAGAAAGTATCAAATCTCCTATGTACACAATGAGAAAAGTAGCATTCCATCATGAATAACTATAAGTCATGAATTCTCCTGCAACTAATGGAATAGGACAATATTCTAATGTTTGAAGGATAAAATTTTGGTGCCAAAAAAAAAAAAAAAAAAAAAGTTGGGTTGAAAATGTTCTTATCATATATGTTCTTTCAATAAGTTGGGTAGAAAAAGTTGTGTAATAAGCAAATCGCCATAAATGTTCTTATAATAGGAAGACTAATTAAGGTTTTCCTAGCTTGCATAGGGTATGCATTTGTAATGAATTTGTTCATATGAATTATCTCATCACCATTGCTACTCCTCATCTCATTTGGATAGAAAATGGTATGAAACAACGTTGGTCTACTTTGAGGGAAAACCAATCCTCGTACAACAATTACTTGCTTAGTTTTGGTAAATATATCTGTAAAGTTGTAATTTACAACTATTATGTGTTAGCTTTAATTCCGTGCTAAATTTAATTGTAATTTTGTTCAATTTTTTGTACTCTGTATTTTATGTTAGATTTATTTTTAAGGGTTGTGTGTGAGAGAGAGGGTGTGAAGACTCAAGGCATCTTTTGAAGACAAAATGAGTTTTCGCAGGTAACTCGTGACTAGCCATCCCGCAAAGTGAGGCATGTGCCCAGCACATGAATAGAATGCGAAGAGTCGTGACAGATGGTGACAGCTGGTTTTCGCGAGTGTCTCGCAGTTAAGGCCTTACCCGCGAGATACCTGCAAAACAGTCTGTTCTGCTATTTTGTCCTATCTGCTCTACTACATCCTCATACACACTATATATACCATCATTACCCACATATTGAGTAGAAAGCTTTTCAGAGAGAAAACCCTAGCCTCAAACCCCTGAGAGTGTGAGATTGTCATACTCACAATTCTCTACACCATCCATTGTGGTTTTCCTCTACTCCTACCTCTCCATTTCCAAATCCTTGAGAGGTTGTTAGCCTAAACACTTACCACACTCATACTGAGTGTCCAATGAGGTTTTAGTGCTGCTGGGAAGCATTGGAAGAATTCAAGATTTGGCGAATGCAATCGGGTGCATTGCGGGATCCGGAAAGCTAGACAATACACAGTTCCGAGAAGCCTTGTTGGAGTAAGAGTTTGGAGGGCTTAAGTGTACTAGGTAGACTAGGCTTGGAGAATCTTTTGCTATTCATGTATCCCAACTTATTATCTAGTGGATCGATTTACCTCTTGGAGGGCGGCGAAGAGGTTTTTCGCCAAGTTCTTCAGTTTCCTCTTCAATAACATATCGGAGTGTTATCTTGTGTTTACATCTCTCTTCTCTACTTTTTTAGCTTTCATTTTACTGCTGTGTTTTAATAAATATGGCTTAGAGTAGTTGTTCTGTTTGTTCCCTTGCATTTACTCAATTCTATACTTAGTTTAAGTTAGAGTAAAATCAACCACGCCGTATTTTTTAATTTGGGGTCTAGACAGCTCTTGTGCTTTTAACACAAATCCGAGCTTTCAATATCTGATAGATTTTATTAACTTCATCAATGTTCATGTACATGGCCTTACAAAAATAAAAATGAAATGCGGTAGACAATGGAAATGGAAATGCCATAGAACTAAAATTTATCATCACACTTATACAATGAATCCTATCCAAAAGCAAATAACAATCCTATCTAATCTTTATTTAGATAAAAAGTAGATGACAATCAGAGAAGATAAGAAATCTGCAGTAATCTAAGTATTCATCAAGAAATCGATCGGCAACTCTGGCTCAACGTGCATGTGCTTCATGAGCCCACGTACTAACCACACATTGCACACACTGCGCTTGCACCGTATCTGATAAAAATTTATTGAGAATCAATCAAACAATAGGCACTATTTAAATAATAGAGCATACCGTTTGTATGAACGTGAACACCAGAAGGATAATAGCAGCGATGGTAGAAGCAGTTCTCCAAGGAGTGCTAAAATATTGATGCCTTAATACTGCCTTCCATCTGTGCCAAGGTTCCTCACAGAATTTATTCAAATTTTGACAAATATGATTGTAATTTGAGTCAACGCCTGGCAGTAAGATATTTATGTTAAGATTGATGAAAAAGGATGTTGCTGCATTGTTGTCGCCTAGATAATTAATCACGATTTTCTCATTGCAAAGCAAATCCATATCTTTGGTAGTGTTAATAAGGTTATCCAAGAAGATAAAGTAATCCGTAACGTATTTTTTTGTCGGGTAACGAAATATTTTTTTTTGAACATGGAAATGGTCAAAGAACTCAAAGGTAAGACCAATGAGAGAAAAAGAATTTGAGCGATAGGGTCAAATAAGGTCGAACAGTTTCTCAAGAACAAAGAATGGAAGCTGGTTTTCAAGTAATACCAAGTCACATTTTATAAACGTTATTTGGTCCGGTAAAATAGGATCGTCCAATTCCCAAACATTATTACTATCTCTATAGAACAGCTCAAGGATAAAGACCGCATCCACCAGAATCATTTTCACGAAATCATCACTGTGCATGGAGGGTAAAGTAGTCTCTACATAGGAACTTTGAATTCTTTCTTCCATCTCACTTATAGTGCTTACTAAATCCTCCAAGTTTATCTTGGTCCTGGAAATGAAACTCTTAAAATACCGTACTTTACACCTTTCCATGATTTGAAATTTTTTGTTGCAGCGGTGAATAGGGCCAATTGAAATAGTCGTAGGAGTGTAGGCTTGTTCCTTCACTTTGCGAAGGTGGTCTGGAATTCTTTTGATACGACATTCAATTGATAATGGAGGCACTGGCGTTCCAATCGTTAGTTTGAGATCATCAACCAATCGTTCATTTTGAGTTATTTATTTATTTATTTGAAGTGCTTGCTTCGTTTTGATTTTCAGTATTTTCATTCTCTCTTTCTGTTGAAGCATTTGATTCTTGATAAATTCCTGTACCCACTGCTCCTTCCATCTATAGAGTAGCTTTCCTTAAATTTCCTGGTGACATACACAGTAAGCCTAAACCATTAGAAACCCTGGGTGATGACCTGCATGAGGCACAAACTCACTATAGTTTTGCTTTAAGAAATATTTTCATGAATTTTCTAGGGAACACGTGTAATGCTCATTCTATAGTATAATTTGATGTTTTTCAATATCTAGGGAGTTACTTCACTTAATATATTCATGTCATTAAGTAGAAGGGAAATAGGAATGTAAGTTGTTAAGCATAGTATTTTATTTTAATTGATAAAACTTATAATAAAATAATATATAGCTATATCATTTTTGGTAAACTATATAGCTATATTATGCTGCATCAAACATAACGATTATTACTTCTTTTTTTCCCTATGGTAGAAGTTTAAAGCACAGTCCCATAATAGTTAAATTTCCTTTTGTTAGTTTATTAGTATGGATGAGACCAACAAGAATTTACATTTACACTAATATCTGGAATTGTATTTTATTTGGTTGAAAGTGCTAGAATATTTTTAATTCTCACCAGTGATCGCTTTTGTAACCTTTTCCTTGTCATCATTAAAATGGAAGAGGCTATCCAATAACAACAGAAATCTTAAAAAGATATTTTACTAATGCAACAAACAACAAAAATGAACTTCGAAATATAGTGATAGAAGTTCAAGAGTTTAGTCAAAGAGAAATATACAATAAAAGGAAATTGATTGATCTAATGTAATGTTCTACAATTTAGATGTGAAAAGCAGAGAAGATGAGAAGATCATAAGAGACAGATGAAGCGTGTTGGCAGAAGAGTGGATAATTTCAAGAGATAGAGACTTGAATAGGCACACAATCCAAACATTCAAATCATGTTGGTGGAAGCTTATATTACCTATTGTGTGAGGGTTGTGTGTGTGTGTGTGTGATTCAAAAAAAAAAAAAACCATAAATTGAAATAGGGTTAGAGGTAGGCCCTTGGTGAGATAACAAGTTCCTCCACCAAAAGTGACAAGTTGCAATTTGAGTTTCAGTCTCAAAATTATCATTGCCTTTCAAAAGTGATAAGAACTAACAAACTAAGTACAAATTCTAAATGTAATCATTTATTCTTTAACATTTAGATATGTATATAAATAGTAAATATAAAAATGATTACCTAATAAACTAAAAAGTTCAGTTACTATATATATATATAATAAACTAAAAAGTTCAGTTACCTAATAAACTTTATATATATATATATATATATATAATTTTTAAAATGTCATAATTTTTCATTTTATGAATTTATATCAACCAAAATATCATAATTTATATAAGTTGTACTTAACTTAAAAAAAACATCATAAAATAATTCTATCATGTATAAAAAACCTATAATAGATTAACAATAATTTTGCCTCTTCTAAGATGAAATTCTAAGTCGTATCTACAAATTGCCTTCAAAATAATAGAAAATGGGGAAAAGACAGGTAAAATTCCCATCTATCCTAGATAAGGGAAAGGTGATGATATTCTGAATAAAGTTGTTTTATTATACCATGAGTGCTCACATTATACTTCACCATTCACATATTGTTACACATCTTTTAATATAAAATAACAAATATTTAGAAGAGAGAGAGAGAGATAGAGACTAGATACATGACATATTACGGAGTTTAAAATAAAATACTAAAAACAAGGCCAATGATTTTCATTTGTGATATTTGTATCAATGTTCCAATGCAAATTCAAGCTAAGAATTAATTGAAAGAAAATGCAAACACTGGAAAAAGAGTATAAGCAGAAACAGAAAATTGAGTTTGAAAAGATCTTTCTTCAAATTGCAAATCAGGAGGATTAGGTTTAGAATACCAATTTTTTGTAAAAGACGTGGGATTGGGTTTCCCAAGAAATCTTTTAATTTCAGGTAAATTTAACCATCATCAAAAGCATCTTTTAAAGAATCAGAAGATAATAAGTCAAAATTTGTGTCTTCATCAGAAACAATTTCTTTCTCATTTCTTGAAATAGCACAAGCAACGCTTCTAAAAGTAGAAATTTGCTCAGTTTTAACTTTTAAATCAGCAAGCATTTTTTCAATTTTTTTAACAATTGATCCTTGAGAAGCAACTAAATCAAAAGTCTTAGTCTGAGAAGTTTTAAAGTCAATATTTTTTCTTTGACTGGGTAAATCAATCAAAGGTTTCTCAGGTTTTGAAACAACATTTTTTTCAACAATTTTTCTTCAATATGGTCAAGCTATTGACCAATAATATGCAAAGATTCATTAGCAAAATTGTTTTGTTCAATAATCGCAAAAACATGAGTTTTATCATCAATAATTTTGAAAGGGGAGGCTTTCACCTCAATGCTTTCTTTATCATTTTTCCAAGTAATCAAAATAGTTTCAAGGGGTGGATGACTAGATTTAACAATGGTTTTATCAGGTTTAATAAAAGCAGATTTTTTTATTACGTTCAAGTAATTGGTATGAACCTCATTTCTTGAAACATAATAATTCTCAAGATAATCAAAAAATAAAATATGTTGTTTTAACAAATTCATTTTTTCTCTCCATTTCCTTTTGATTCTGTCTTTCTCAGACTTAGCAAAAGTACTTAGGTAATATTTTCTTTTATCACGGTTTGCTTTAGAAAAGAATTCATTACTTAAAGCAACCATATCTATTTGAAAAGCAGGGATTTCAAAATCCATATCCATTATTAATCACACGTAATTGATTTTCAAAATCAAGGTTTTCAATAGGTGGAAAATCAGATCCAGAAGGAGCATCAAATTTATCATCTTCTTCTTCTTTGTTAATATCAGAAGGAAATTCAGGTTTTGTTGAATAATGAGTATTGCTAACTTGGGAATTGTTGCTAGCAACTCCTTTTAGCTTCAAATCAAGTTTATAAAAAAAAATTTCCAAAAATTTATCAACATCAGAATTTCTTTTAACAAAACTTTTAGATCCAGCACAGGACCTTCTTCCTTCATTGATTCTTAAAGGTTTGTTATTAGGAAAATATTTGGTATCGTCAAAAAATATTTTAACAGTTCCATCAGTGTATTGTGCAATTTTAGTAAGATCAAGTTCATCAAAAACAGGTTTAACAGGTGGTGCTACTTGTTCCAAAGTCCATTCTCTGGGAAGAGCAATATCTTGCCATTGAATCATTTTAGGGACTTGGATCTTAGCATCAAGGGTGGAACATTGAATCAACATAGTTTTTCTAGCAGGATCACGTCCTCTAGACCGAGGAGTTAGCTTGGAATCAAGCAATCTATAAAAAATTCTGTAAATAAGAGTAAAAGGTCTACTATCATCATCCATATCATAACCAGAAGTCAATATATTCAAAGTTAAAGCTTTAATAATATTAGGATCATCAAAAGCAAGAGCAAGATCAGGATAACAATCAAAGTAAACAGGACCATCATACAAAGAAGTAGTAATCATACCAAGAATGTTATCATTAATTTCTTAAATCTAGCATCACGTAAACACATAAGAACAGAAGCATCAATTCCTTTTCTTGTTAAGGTTTAACAGCAACTTGAACCAAACCAATGTGTAAATATTTAAGATTTTTCCTAGACAAAAAATCATTAATATTTTTCTTGGAAAATAAACAACATTTTTCATGATTATAGAAATAGAAAAGGTTTGTTCAACAGTTCTAGCTTTATATTCAGAGAAAATACTTTTTTTAGTCCAATTTACATCATAAACAGTTTTAGTAGAAATCTTAGAGATATTCCATTTTCTAAAATCTGGGTACTCACTTTCTCCAACAGTGAGGTTTTCTTCATTCACAATATCAGGAGGACAACCAGTTCTAGAGCTAACAGAGGAGTCAGATCTCCACATCCTAACAATATCTATCTTAGTTATAACACTCAATTATCATGTTTTTCTCACAATCGTTGCATTTCATAACACATATCGTTCGTCAACCCTATTCCTTTCATGCCCCCACGCTTTCCTAGCTTCATGGGCCTCACTGTTCAGATCTGGGACTTTTTACGACGGTAGTGGCACCAACGATGGTAAGATTGACACAACAACGAAGTATCACAAGGTCAGGCAGACACGGACAGAATATGAAAGACACAACAACACTATCGGCCAAGGAAAGAATGGCTTTGATACCATAAAGGGGGAAGGACGACAGCGCAGAAGGCAGAAGCACAACAGATAACAGATATATAGAATAATTCAAAGTAAATAGTAATTGAAAGTAAGGCGGTAGAACTAGCCAAGTAGTTATATATCAAATATAATTCAAAGTATTGAAAACAGAAATGTTTATTGAATGTACTTCAAAACACTTACAATAGTAGTAGTTGCAATAAGATTACAAGATCAACAAGGATAGTAATCAACAAGGATAGTATTACAAGGCTTGAAAGCTAGTCCTGATTCTAGTTACAAGCTTTATGTAATTAGTGAGATATTCTTTCTGTAAATTAGGGTCTTTAACTTTGCTTATTAATGTTAATAGTATATCATCACTTTCTTTACTTTTAGTTAACATTTTAACAGATTTTATCACATTACAACAGGAATCTCTACAACCAAGTTTAATATTAGGAGATTTAGAAATATCACTACAAGAGTGATAATCAGAATCAAATGAGGAGGAGAAATCCTCTTCAAAGGAATTAGTTGAAGCAGCAGATTCAAGAATCTGAAATAATTCATTTTGATCATTATTATTAATGTTTAACATGTTCAACTTATTTTTCAATTTACCAGGCTTTTGGTTACAGTCTTTACTGAAATGGCCAAATTTGCCACAGTTAAAGCACTTACCTTTACCTGATCTTTGTTTATCATGTTTTCAAAAAGCAGATTTCTTTTTATCATAAAAATCATTGGGTTGAACAAAGTGGGTTCTATATCTTTTATGCTTTTTATGGAATACCTTTTGTAAACCTTATCATGTTTACTTTTTCCTTTTTGCCTGGAAGGGGCAATAGGAGGAAAACCATATTGTTCACAGAAATTTCTCATTTCATATTTAGCTTTCTTTTTATCTTTTAACTGTTTTTTAACCATTTTTCATCATTGCACATATTAATTCCAAGTTTTTTAATAATGCTGAAAATATCACCATAAGTTGAATTATCAAAATCAATAGAATCATTTTTACCAATTAATTCATTTTTTACCTATGAGCAAATATAGGAGGTAGATCGTCAATAAACCTCTCTTTCCAATAAGGTTTCATAGAGTCTTTTCTGAGCATGACTCTGAAAGTAAACACATCTTGGTACCATCTATAATCAAGCATAGTAGGGCATCTCAAATTATTCAAATAATCAGAAATTCGAGACGAAATATTAGATGGAGTACCAACAAATTTTTAAGAATTGTGTAAACCAAAGTATTGACACCATTAGGTACACCACGATTAATATGTTCATCAAAAATGGGCATACCATCAGTATTACTTTTAGCAGCATGTTTAATAGACTCTCTGGATTCTTCTGTGAGATGTGAATCCCACCAATCTCTAAGAGAACCAGTAAAACCAGATGCAAGCAAATCAACAATATTAGAATGATCAAGATTGTCATGATTGTTTATGTATGCAATACCAACCATAGACATGCGAGCCATTTTGCTAATAATTTCTTGTTCAGACAAACTATCAATATTCCATTCATAAAGCTTTTTCAGCAGAAACAGAAAATTGAGTTTGAAAAGATCTTTCTTCAAACTGCATATCAGGAGGAGTAGGCTTAGAATACCAATTTTTTGTAAAAGACGTGGGATTGGGTTTCCTAAGAAATCTTTTAATTTCAGGTAAACTTAAACCATCATCAAAAGCATCTTTTAAAGAATCAGAAGATAATGAGTCAGAATTTTCGTCTTCATCAGAAACAATTTCTTTCTCATTTCTTGAAATAGCACAAGCAACACTTCTAGAAGTAGAAGTTTGCTTGGTTTTAACTTTTAAATCAGCAAGCATTTTTTCAATTTTTTCAACAATTGATCCTTGAGAAGCAACTAAATCAAAAGTCTTAGTTTGAGAAGTTTTAAAGTCAATATTTTTTCTTTGACTGGGTAATAAGATTTTGTTTTTGTTTTTGTTTTTTGTTTTGGGTTGAGAAAGTAGTTTGAACATAAAATAGTTGTAAAGTTTGTGTTAAAGTGTGATGTACTAGAATTATTATTTTGATTGGGAATCCCAACAACTATCATAAAGTTTGTGAAGGGCAAGGAATATTATTGCCCTTTAATAAATATTGGTAGAAAATTTAGCGAATAATTCTTGTATGTTGCTGGCATTGAAGATTTTAAACTAAAATCCCATCTATACTAAATAAGGGAAAGGTGGTGATATATATATATATAATATATATATATATATATATTATATATAATATATATATGAGATAGGTTCAAGTTATACCAGGTGCAACTCTTTAGAGTTACACATTTTTTAAGCTATTGGATTTAAGTAAATCCAACGGTCAAAAAAAGACCCTCATTAATGCTAATATTCTATTAGGATCTTATTAATTATCCTTCATTTATTATATTTTATATCTGTCTGTGTTATATTTGGCTCTCTCTCTCTACTTTTCTCTCTCTATCTCTTTCTCCTTCACCATTGTTCCACCTCCATGAATAGATTACCGACAGAAGAAGGAAAAAAAATAAAAATAAAAATAACTACAGAACACACTAACTCCATTTACTGACCATGACCACAAGATAGAGAATCCCCTAAGCTCAGCCACTGCAAAAAGAAGGCCAAGGAAGACAATTTCCAAACCAAATACTGCAAGTAAACATGAAATTGGTACCATGCTTTAGGTACCTAGCTGCCAATATTCCACCAGGAAGCAAAATGCCCTAAGCCAGAAACATGATAGACCCATGTACAGCCAATACTGGTCATAAATCCTCTTCTGCCTTTGCAGAACCACGCATAAGCTGCACCCGAATAGGCCTCTTACTTGTGTCAGAATGCATATTTCTCTCGCTTAGACTCCCATTTGACCATTTAGCACCCATTGCCCAAATAACTTTAAGAGGTGTTGTGGGATCAATAATGTTATTACACTCCAGCCTTTCATGACCATGACCACAAGACAGAGGTTTCAAGGGATGTGTGAATTCCAGAGTGACCATGACCACAGTTATTTTATTATTATTATTATTTTCCCTCTTCTGCCAACAATCCATTCATGGAGGTGGAACACCGATGGAGGAGAAAGATAGAGAGATAAACGTAGAGAGAGAGTCAAATATAACACTTTTTTGGGTTTAGAGATAGGAATAAAATATAATAAATGAGGGATAATTAATGAGATCCTAAACAATATAAGCATTAATGAGGGTTTTTTTTTTTTTTACCATTGAATCTACTTAAATCCAATGGATTAAAAAATGTGTAACTTGAACCCATACATATATATATATATATATATATATATATATATATATATATATTTGAACATTGCATTCATTAACTGTATTTTAATTTGTAATTTATTTTTCCAATGTCTGTCTTTTTCAATTCTTGTATATATATATTGGTAAAAACAACGCTCAATATTGATGGTGCTTGAGATTTTAAAATTTTAGTATAAAAAGATTATTTCAGTTGCTAATAACGAGAACACGGATATATATATATATATATATATATATATATATATATATATAGCACTATCGGCCAAGGAAAGAATGGCTTTGATACCATAAAGAGGGAAGGACAATAGCGCAGAAGGCGGAAGCACAACAATATAGTAATTCAATAAATATAGTTGAAAGTAAGGCAGTAGAACCATTTAAGCAGTTATATCAAAATAATCAAAAGATATTAAAGCACAGTTGTGTATTGAAAATAATTCAAAACACTTACAGTAGTAGCAGTAATTGCAAGATTACAGTAATCAACAGGATAAGCAGCAAAGCTTGAGAACTGTTATGAGTTACAGGCTTTGAAAGTATGAGAATTTCTACGAGAAAGATTTTATCCTAAGAGGAGAATTTAAATTATAAATATCTGGTACCCAAAGCTTTCAAATCTCACTTTTATCTTTTCTCTTGTTAACATCCTCTTCTCTTCTCAAATCCTTCTTGAAACACCCAAAGTTAGGCTTTTCCCATCCTCTTCTCTTGGGTCCTTTCTTTTAATCCTTGTTCTTGGCGTCCCTTGGAGGTGGAGGTGGAGGTGGAGGTGGAGGTGGAGGAGGAGAAGGAGGAGGGTGGTGGAGGTCGAGGTCGAGGTGGAGGTCGATGGAGATGGAGACATTGGTGGCGGTAGTGCTAGTGGTGGTGCTGGTGGTGGAGGAGGTCGTGGTGCTAGTGGTGGAGCTGGAGCTGGAGCTGGAGTTGGAGGTGCAGTTGGAGGTGCAATTGGAGGGTGGTGGAGGTGGAGGACATGGTGGTGGTGATGGAGGAGGAGGAGGAGGAGGATTAGAGTAATGTTTGAGACCATTGGAGGAAACAACCCCCATCTTGCATGGAAGCATGGTAGATGAAAGATGAGTTGGTATGCATATGGGACTTGTGAAACCTTGAAAGACCGTTAAAGTTAATAGAAGGGAAATGAAAGCTAAAAGCATCAGTACTGCAACAACAACAACAAAATCACTAGCACGTTGATTAGACTTTGCAAATAATGTAAAAAAAAAAAAAAAAAAAAAAAACTCTCAATTTTGTCAAAAGACCATCTCATCTTATGCTTATTTAGTTAGAACTAAGAATAAAACTTACATTTGATAAAAATCTCAATGAGGGCTGTCATTGTAAAGTCAAAACTGGATTAGTGAAGCAGTTAAATTTGTGACTTCAATAGTGAATCAAAAGCTAGCTCTGGAGAACAAGAAGAAGAAAGGAATACATAAACAACTTTCTTGGGTCAGAATGCAACCAACAATTTTAGTAGAATTTAAGCAAGTTAAATAAAATTTGACATGAATAAAGCAAGTCAAACTAGAATTCTACAACCTAGAAATGAGAGAGAAATTTAACCAAGTATTTTCCAGCCAAAAGCCAAAGAAAGATCAATCCACGAATATAGAGAAGACTAGCAAATTAAAGAGGTACTACATTACTATATATGCATTATAATAATGATGTTACTAGGTTGTGACAGAAGAGTTTAAATACCTTTCCAAGTCGATGAAGGCCACGCTCAGCACATAAAGATACTAAAAAAATGACGGAGAAGACAATGGCAACTATCCATGTGGGTGTATACTCTAAGAACAAGAGTTTGGCCCATACAGTGCCCAAGCGGAGAATCGTTAACTCAAGGTCCAGCCTAGACATAATAAGCACCAAGCTGAAATACCCAAAGGCTAATGTATCCTCGGCGACTAGATCTAAATAAACCCTAATCCCCCTCCCCCCCTTCAAGGAGGGAAAGTAGTGCCTTAGGAGTGTTTGCTAGTTGAGCACAAAATTCGACATTATTAAGGTGCAAATTACTAGAAAATCATTTCAACAGTAGAGTTGTGGATTCCATTCCTGACACACGATTAGACATGCTAGAATAGTAGCCTAGATCCAGAAAGCCACCCAAGCCCCACGAGTGGTGGGACCCACATACACGTAGAATATTTTCCCATCATGATAGATCCACTAACAAAAGGGTATAAATATGAAGGAAGGGGTCAATGTTAAGGGTGGAAACATTAATTCGAGGAGAGAAACACTAGAAAAAGGAGATAAACTAGAATATAGTACTTGGGAAAAGTGATCCAGTTTGAGACACCCAAGGGGCACCTCGGCTATTTGATATTCTCCTAGAAAACTAGTCAAATTTCTAGCAAATAACCATTACATAACCATTTTAAACCATCATTCATCAGCCAAACTTTTTTTTTTTTTTTTTTTGTTGAGATTTCCCATTGTGGGCTAAACCTAGAATAGAATACAAATTAATTAGGGGTTCAGGCCCAATGAGCCCAAAGTTGTTGGGAATTCACCTCTACACATAATAAACTCAAAATTTTAGTACTGTTTTCAAGTTAACTATCAAGTTTCAAGGGTTTGTGTTTGTTCACACACACACACATATATATTTGATTATTTTATAAGTTTATATACTAAAATATTATAATTCACATAAATTGTACCTACTTTAAAAAAATATATCATATAATAACTCAATCATATGTAAAAATCTCTACATATAAGAACAAATGTTACTTCCTCTAAAAGTAAAATCCTGACTCTATCACTATGCATGAGCTTTACAACAACGGAATTAGTGGCATTCCAATTATTGCATCTCAAGAATTGTCCTTACAAAGAATAGAATATGGAAGAAATGACGGGTAAAATCCCATCAATTGTAGATAGGAGAAAGACAATGATATTTGGAATAAATATTATCTATTCTATTATGAGTGATTCATTTCTTGTTTTACCAATTATAGTTTACCGTACATCCTTAAAAAAAAAAAAACTAAAGTTCAAGAAAATAAAAGATAAAAGAAGACGAAAAGAAACAATTGATGAAGTATAAAATAAAATACTAAAAGTAAGACCAATGATTTTTATTTGTGATATGTATCAACATTCCAATCAAACCAAAGCTAAGAATTAAATGAAAGACAGTCAATGAAGGAAAAGCTTATATGAATTGAAAATCTCAGCACTACCGTGCACCCTTAGTGTGGTGGTCACTCCATAAGTATAAGTGTTTGTGGGGTGTGAGAGGTAAGAGCCGGGGTTCAAATATCTAGGAAGGAGCTTCACACACATATACACTTAAATTAAGCTAGAGTAGAAATTTTATCTTATAAAAAAACAAAAATAAAAATCCCAGCAACTATTATATAGTTTGTGAGAGGTAAAACGTTTAAGTATCCATTAATATTGACAGAAATTTCAACAAATAACTGATGCCATTGAAGATTTAGGATAAGAAGATGATTTCAGAATGCTAATAATTATAAAAGAATAAATAATATATAGACAAAGGAACCTGAACCGGAAATGTTATGAAAGCCTACCTCACTTATTAATTTGTGTAGCAAAGAATCCTTGAACTCGTAAGTACAACTTTCAACAACTGATATGATATAGGGTTTTCTCGCAGCGATCAAACTAAGCCTTGAAAGGATATATATAATAGGATAAAGTTTCAAAAACTTGTAAACAAAATTATTCTTTATTCTTTTTTGTCCCTCACGTTACTCGTACATAAATGGAAATTGGCTCGGATAGCTTCTTTATTAAATGAAATGAATATCTGCTTTATGTACGTACAGCCCGAACAATAGATGGATTGTTTAGAAAGAAAATAACCTCTTCAAACATCAAAGACTTGTGCGAGGTTGGAGCGTCCAGTACTGCAAACCCCACCAAGATTACAGAGCGGAAAGATTTGCTTATTCACTTCCTTCTTAACAAAACTTAGGATGAAATGTAGAGTTGCAAATCATGCAAAAAAAAAAAGGGCAAAATATAAAAACTTAAGAGTGGTTTTTACCCTATTTAACTCTCACGTTAACACGGCCAAGTTTATCGGAATAAAAAATGTAAACTTGTGATTTATAACTATGTTTTATGTTGGCTTTATTTCATAACAAAATGTGTTGTATTTGCTTTATTTGTTTCCTTGTATTTTTGTTGGATTTTATTGTATTGAGTTTAGTATTAAGTTGGTGAAGAATCAGGCTTGAAATGAAGAATCAGTGCATTTTCGCGATTGGCTCGCGAGTAGCTCACGAGAAGGGTTCCCGTGAAAAAGTTCATGTGAGAAGCACATGACCGTAAGCTGAAGAGTCGTGTCAGGCTGTCAATTTCGCGAGTGTCTCGCGGGTAAGGCCTTTTCGCAAGATACCCGCGAAACTCTCTGCCTGGAGGATTTTTAAGTGTGACTTTCTTACTCTTCACCCATACTATATATACCCTCATTACCCACAAAAGTGTAAGGAGACCATTTAGAGAGAAAAACCCTAGATAGGTTTTCTACAAAACACACACCCATCTTTTAAAGAGAAAGCTACCCATCCTTAGTAAGAGATCATTGTAACCTCTTCTCCTTCTCTCTCCCATTCCATACCTTGAGAGAATATTTGTATCCAAACATAACCCACACCTTTTCAAAGTGTATAGAGTGTTTTGGAGCTTGAGAAGTTTTGAGGATTTGCCAAAAGAAGCCGGTGAGGCTTGGCGGATGCAATCAGGCGTATTGCGGGATCTGGAAAGCTAGAGAAGACATGATTCCGTGAATTCTGTTGGTAGGAGGAGCTTGGAGAGCTCAAGTACATTGAGTAGACTAGCCTTGGAGGGTCTTTTGTTATTCATGTGCTCCAACTTTATTCTCTAGTAGATCGATTACCGTTTAGAGGGCGGCGGAGAGGTTTCTCGCTGAGTTCTTTTGTTCCTCTTCGAAAACACATTGTCGTGTTATCTTGTGTTTGCATCTCTCTTCCCTTACTCTTGTGCTTTAATTTTATTGTTTATTGTTCATGTTTATACACTAGAGTGGTATCTGTTGATTGCACTTCATTTACTCTTATTTCCGCACTTAGTTTAAGTTAGAAAAAAATCTATCTAGCTGTAATTTTTTAATGGGGGTCTAAACAACTCTTGTGCTTTTAACACAATCCGAGCTTTCAAAAAACTATCACATTAAAACTCAAGAACTCAGAATAAGCTTTGGGGAGTACTACAGTCAACCTAGAAAGGTCTTCTCTCTCTTGGAAAACTCATCACACATACTAAAGAATGCCTTATCTCACAAAAAAAATTAAGCTCATGAGTCTTATCTCAAACTTTTGAGATCCAGTTAATAGACTCTCACTCATACCTCTTTTACTTTCCACTATGACACCTCTTCCCAGCAAGTCCTCAAAAGACCTCTTATTAGCTAAAAACAAGTGTTATCAATCTGCATATGAGTTATTTCCATTATTATTACGCGGAAAAGATTAAGGGCTTCTTTTAACACTTAGGCCTATTTAGATAGTTGCAATTTCTCCTAGTTCAAAGATACCAGACGTTTATCATAAGTCATGAGGCTTGGCACTATTTTGATAGAATTTGACTTTATAATTATACTTTCTAAAGCACCTGGACCCAAAACTAAAGAACTACTCAATTTAAGTTACTAAGTAAAGAATCTGTCTCATAAAATTTACTACGTTTTATTGATATCAAGTGGCAAATTATTAATTAAGAAGCGGAAAGAAAACTCTCTAATAATAAATGGTAAAGGAGAGAGAAAGAAAAATCAATAACTAACAAATAGAAACTTTGCTTATTTACACAAACCGGTAGGAATTAGACACGTTGTTGCTGATGTGGAAATGATTATTAGTGAACCATTACTAGGGATGGAACCAGGATTCAACCTGAGGGGGGCCCAAGCTTAAAACCAAAAAAAAAAAAAAATTATGAAAATAAAAACTAACATTTATTTTATATTCAACAAAATACTACATACAAAATAAGTATTTCTTAAACATTTCATGTTATAAAACCATCAACAAAGTATAACATATAAAATAAGTGTTTCTTAAAAATTTCAACACATTATCAAAATGAAACTCGACGCTCTTTTAAATCTCTAAAGTCGTCTATGATTGATTTTGTACCAAATTTTGCAGCAATCTCATTTTCAATGTACAAAATCAAAGACTTAAATCACAATTACACAAAGAATAAAATTAAATCTAAAGAGACAAACACAATTTCATATATATAATATATTAGCCACACGGCCCACACCACACAAAGTGACAAAGACAAAATTTAATAACTCAATACCAAAGACTTTTACAATCACTGTCTAACATCTATTTCAATCAAATAATGTCTCCCATGTATATTTCATCTATTTGCTTCTACCAAAAGAATGATGCATACTCAAAATTCAGCGTTATAGTGTTGCCAAATCTAGTGCACTCAAACAATTATTGGTTTCAAGCACAAACACATATTCATATATATACTAGTTTTTTTTTTTTTTTTTTGGTGAGGTGGGGGGGGGGGGGGGGATGGCTCCCCTTGTTAGGATCAGTGCCTTTAAATCTTATTGTATGATGTTATATATGATATTATGTATGACTTAATATTGTGATTGATAAAGTTATTTTATTATTATCTAAAATAATGGTAACATGAATATGAGACATTATCATATAGTCCATGAGATGCATTGTATGTGATTTATGTGAAAAGTCACAGAAGATGTAAATCACAAGTTCTTTGTAAACTTAGAATTTATAGTTCGTAATCGGTGATGAAATTGGGCATTTTATCTGCGAAGACTATAACATATCAATTAAGATGATTTATCTTGATCATGGAAGTGGAGACTTTTAGTTGATATGTTTTAAGAGTTAAGATATATTGAACAGGACCGCTGTGAGATTTATTATTCTCCTAACGACTGTAAAATGAATAATAAATCTCACGACTTCTATTTGCATGAACTCTTAATCTTGAGAGAATAATGAACCTGATCATGAGGTGTAGGTTACTTTGATATATCAGGAGTGAGATCTAAAGTGACGGTCGAAACCTCAGTATGTTGGGTAGACACATTTAGTGTTGATGGAACATATATTCTCAAGATGGAATTCATAGTCTCTTGATGGAGATATAAAATATTCCCTTGAGATAAGTTTAATGGGTTCAGTTATTCAGAGAGTTAGGCCTAATCACTTTAGTAAGAAATTACTAAAGTATATATATTTATGAAATTGGATTTCATAAATATATAATGAATAATTTTAAAAGATTAAATCAGGTAACCAAGGATAAGATGTAGTAATTTATAAAGTGACAGTCTACATTTATGATTTTGTGTTACTACGAATATTTTATGAAGGGGTTACGTGTATAATAAAGTCTTCGGATATAATTATTAATAAGGCCTAGAGTGCAATTATATTTATATAGTGGTATTAAATATAATTAATGGTAACTTTGGACTTGTCAAGAATTGGCGAAAAAGCCTAAGGCCCATTGGAGCTAGTGTCTTATTGGTCACTTTTGGTCCTACTCCAAACCACACATTAAAACCCAATTGGAAAGGTTCAATAGGCCAGCCCAATTAGATAATCAGTTAGTTATAAAGGGAGAAACATACAGAATTTTTATTAGAGAAAAAAAAAAGTGTGTGAGAGAGTGTGAGACACACTTTCATTCTCCATTGAAAACTAATTGAGAGACCACACATCTTGGGCGTAAAGTGGAATTGGAGTGAAGATTAAAAGTGTTCCCAAGTGCTTCTAATACTTGTTTTGAATATCATCACACTAAGGTATGCTATCTTGTTCTTAAATTTTGAAATTTACATAGTGCACGTTATTAATCAGGAATGAAATAGATCCTTGTTTGTTGCTTCCGCTATGTGTTTTGTATGAGATACAAAACCAGAATTTTTCCTTCAATTGGTATCAGAGCCAGGTTTTCATCTCATGATTGTATATATATGTGAATGAATTTTAGAATTTAAGATACGAAACCGTTATCTTTGTGCTTCAATTTTCTGTATCATATAGATATATTGAAGAGGATATAGTTGTTGAATTTCAATAACTGTCATGTGCGAACCATAATTGCACTACTTGGATTCGTTTTTGCACGGTTTGGCTGGCATGTAATTGATTATAAAGAATTAATGCGATCATTATATTATATATATTATGTACGGTTTCAAGCATTCATCTTGCACAGCTTGGAGTGTAATGCATTGCTTGGACTATTAATGCTTCAATTGGCTTATTGTACGAGTATATGAGTTTTTAATTTAACTGCCATTTGCCTGAGCCATTTATTGCACTAGTTGGACTTTCTTGCACCTTTTGGCCATAGAAAGACCATTTTTTATTAATTGTCTTGATGGCCCACGGTTGAATTGATTTTTTTTTTTTTTTTGGGTGCAATGTTTGGCTTGGAATGAAAGCCTTGATGTCCAACTTGTATGCATTAATGTACAAGGATTCATGTTGCATGTATTACACCAAGGAATCTTACAATCTGTAATTTATATATATATATATATTATATATATATATATATATAATGTAACAATTATATGTTACATATATTAATTTGTATATTATATTATATATAATATAATATGAATTTTTATATGTAATAAGGGTTTTTATTACGTTATATATATTTATATATGTTAATGCTAGTTTAATGAAATTTGTTCCTAATGAGATTATGATTATTTTTTCAACGTGTCTAGCATTATTATAGTTCTTCATCTTAAAAACCTTTAATTTAAAATATCTAGTGGGACAGAGATACAAGGGTTGGATCTCACGGCCTTCATTATTGGTTCATAGTAGTGTGAAATATATACTTTGTCTTTGCCTCGAGCTTAGCATTCCATGCGGAGAGTATTTATTTCATGGTCCTACAAGATTGAATTTCCTAGTTTATAGTGGTTTGATAAACACCTTGTCTTAGCTTCGAGCTTTGCATTCCATGCGGAGGGTGTTTTATCATGGTACCACAAATAAGCATATTAAAGGGATGAAATGTGGTTGCACATGATTCTAGACAATGGTATACACTAGACTAAGTATTATAGTATCATCTATGTTGAGTTCTTACTATTATTACTTAGAGGCTAAATGAAAAACAACATATTATTAGTGTTTGATAAGAGTTATCATGATAGCACAAATAATGAGAATAATTCTCAATCAATCATAGTATTTTATGTTCACTCTATGCCGAGGGATATTGAATATGAGATTGGGTTGTCGTTGCATATATTATTTTATGGTTTTATTGAGGTTCCATATTATATGCTTATATGCTAAATTGATAATATCTAGTTTACTTATTATATTCATGTTTATCATTTTAAGATTTTATCATGGCATCATTTAGCCCACTTGTTTCTATTCTTAACCAAAACAAACTGACTGGATCCAACTATGTTGACTGGAAAAGAAATCTGAACATTGTTCTTACTGCTGAAGAGTACATATATGTGCTTACTCAACCATGTCCTACCTTTCCTTCATTAAATGCTCCTCTTGAGGAAAAACAGCGATATGATCATTGGCAGAAATCTAATGAAATGGCCAAGTGCTATATCCTAGCATCTATCTCAAATGTTTTACAGTATCAAATGTAGGATGTAGAACTTGCTTCAGACATAATGCATAGTCTGAAGGAGATGTTTGATGAGCAAGGCCGTTCTGCAAGACAAGAAACCATGAGGCAAATTTATAATACCAAAATGGTTGTAGGAAGTTCAGTGAGGGAGCATTGTTTTAGGATGATTGCTAATCTGAACACATTAGAAGTTTTAGGTGCCGACATTGATGGAGAATTCCAAGTGGATATGATACTCCAGTCACTACCAGAATCATTCAAGGAATTCAGACTCAATTATAATATGAACAAAAAGATTTATTCTTTGTCTGAATTAATGAATGAGTTAGTGGCGGCGGAAGGCATTCTTGGTACTTCTAGTGTTGAAGCCAATGTGGGTGAAGCTTCTACTTCTCAACCTAAGTCGAAAGGCAAGGGTAAGAAGAAGAAGAAGAAGGACTTCACTAAGAATGATGGTAAACAAATTGCTTTAGGGGTTGTCAACAAAGGAAAGAAAACCAAAGGAAAGTGTTTCCATTGTGATGAGAAAAGACATTGGAAGAGGAATTGTTTAATATTCAAGGCTGCCAAGAATAAAGGTATGAAAAGTTCATTTCTTCTTGAAATATATTTGGTACAGAATCCAACGGATTCCTGGTGTGTGGATTCAAGTTGTACTAATCATATCTACAATTCTTTGCAGAGGTTCCAAGAGTCCAGAAAGTTGAATAAGGGAGAACTATTTCTTACTTTGGCTGATGGGAGCAAGATTCCTGTTATAGCTGTTGGAGTGTTTAATTTATGTTTTAAGTCTAGAGTTTTAATATTGGAAGACTGTTTGTATGTACCTAATGTTCGTAGGAATTTAATTTCTGCAACTTACTTAGGTAAGCATGGATATTGTGTTATCCTGAAAGACGATGTTGTAATAAAGAAGGATAAAGTGTTTATCTGTTCTGGCAATATTGTAGATAGTCTTTATATTTTAACTCCTAATAAGCATGAATTATACAATTCAGAATTAGATAGTAACTCTCATGTGAAATTATTAAAGAGAAAGTTCCTTCTACTAGTGATGCATATCTATGGCACTTGCGTTTAGGTCATATTAATTCAAGTAGGATTCAAAGACTAATCAAAGATGGACTTTTACAGCCCATGGACTTTGATGGTTTTCTAGTTTACGAATCTTGTTTGGAAGGTAAGATGACCAAACGACCTTTTAATGCAAAGGGTAGAAGAGCGCAAGATTTGCTAGAACTAGTACATTCAGATGTATGTGGTCCTATGTCAATCCAAGCAAGAGGTGGGTATGAGTATTTCATTACTTTCACTGATGATTACTCTAGATTTGGTTATGTGTACCTAATGAAACGGAAGTCCGAAGCTTTTGAAAAGTTCAAAGTGTTTAGGGCTGAAGTTAAGAATCAATTGGGTAAACATATAAAGGTCATTCGATTTGATCAAGGTGGTGAATACCTTCTTGGTGATTTCAAGGATTACTTGACTGAAAATGGAATTATATCCCAATTGACTGCACCTGGAACTTCACAACAAAATGGTGTAGCAGAAAGAAGGAATAGGACTCTCTTAGATATGGTTAGGTCTATGTTGAGTTATTCGACTTTACCAATTTTTTTTTTGGGGATATGCCTTAAATACTGCAATGTATCTTCTGAATTTAGTACCTTCAAAGTCTATTCCTAAAACATCTGTAGAGTTGTGGAATGGACATAAGCCTAATATGAGATATCTCCACATTTGGGGTTGTCCAGCACATGTATTGAAAAGAAAGTCTGACAAGTTACGGTCTAAAACAAAAGTGGTATTTTTTGTAGGGTATCCAAAAGGAACAGTTGGAGGTTTATTCTATGGTCATAAGGATAATAAAGTGTTTGTTAGCACAAATGCCAAATTCTTGGAAAATGACTATATGAATAATTTTACTCCTAGAAGTAGAGTTGTCCTGGCTGAAATGAATGAACCTGTAGTTGAACAACCAATGGATGAAACTAGGGATGATGTGGCTGTATTAGATACATCACAAGATACTACTTATGAGATGTCTAGTACACAGGTGCCTCGTCGTAGTGGGAGAATTGTTCGGCCTCCCATAAGATTCATAGGTTTGGGAGAAACTTATGAGACTATCTCAGAAGAGGCTAAATCGGATCCTTACACTTATGATGAAGCAATGAATGATATAGATGCACATCATTAGGTCCAAGCTATGAAATCTGAATTGGATTCTATCGATTCCAATCATGTATGGGATCTTGTAAAGGCACCCAACGGCATTAAACATGTTGGTTGCAAATGGGTTTACAAAAGGAAGAGAGGGATAGATGGAAAGGTTGAAACCTTTAAAGTAAGACTAGTGGCAAAAGGGTATATACAAAAAGAAGGTATTGATTATGATGAAACTTTTTCGCTAGTAGCCATGCTTAAATCTATCAGAATTCTCTTATTCATTGCTACTCATTATGATTATGAGATTTGGCAAATGGATGTCAAGACTGCATTTCTTAATGGCAATCTTGAAGAAGAAATATACATGTTGCAACCTGAAGGTTTCATAGCAAAGAACCAAAAGCATATGGACTTAAGCAAACATCTAGGTCATGGAACATCAGATTTGATCAAGCAATCAAATCATTTGGTTTTGAACAAAATCTTGATGAACCATGTGTGTACAAAAGACATCGAAACAAAATAGTAATGTTCCTAGTACTTTATGTTGATGATATTCTACTCATTGGGAATGATGTAGGGGTAATGTCATCGGTTAAAGTTTGGTTGTCAAGCCAATTGATATGAGGGACTTGGGTGAGGCTAACTTTATTCTAGGGATAAAGCTTTGGTGAGATCGCAAGAATAAGATGTTAGACTTATCACAAGCTGGATATATAGATAAGGTCCTAGAAGTATTTAGCATGCAAAACTCCAAAAAAGGATTGCTTCCTTTTAGACATGGAGTTCCTCTATCTGATGACCAAAGGCCTAAGACTCAAGATGAAGAAAATATGATGAGACAAGTTCCTTATACTTCTGCAGTGGGAAGTCTCATGTATGCCATGGTTTGTACTAGACCAGATATTTGTTATTCAATTGGCATAGTCAGCCAATATTAATCAAATCCAGGACCAAAACATTGGTAAGCTGTAAAACTTATTCTCAAGTATCTTAGGAGAACAAGAGATTATATGCTTGTTTACCGTTGTGGAGATTTGATCCCCATTGGCTATACAGATACAGATTTTCAGTCAGGTCTAGATTTCAGAAAATCTACTTCAAGATGTGTTTTCACCTTGGGAGGTGGAGTCATAAGTTGGAGGAGTGTTAAGCAATCCTGTATTGTGAACTCCACCATGGAAGCCCAGTACGTTGCTGCTTGTGAAGCAGCAAAGGAGGCTGTTTGGCTCAAGAAATTTCTTTCTGATCTTGGTGCTATGAGAATGGAGCAAGTTCCCATCACATTGTTTTGCGACGATAGTGGAACGGTTGCACAATCCAAAGATCCAAGGAATCACAAGAAAGAAAAGCACATTGAGAGGAAGTACCACATCATTCGAGACATTGTTGCTCGTGGAGATATTGTGGTAGCAAAGATTGAAAGTACAAATAATCTAGCAGATTCTTTTACCAAAACCTTGCCTCAAAGGACTTTCAAGTCACATTTGGAAGCGATGGGAGTTAGATTAGTACACAATAGTCTTTAGGGCAAGTGGGAGATTGTTAAGATCAGTGCCCTTAAATCCTATTGTATGATGCTATGTATGACATTATGTATGACTTAATATTTTGATTGATAAAGTTATTTTATTATTATCTAAAATAATGGTAACATGAATATGGAACATTATCATATAGTCCATGAGATGCATTGTATGTAATTTATGTGAAAAGTCACAGAAGATGTAAATCACAAGTTTTTTGTAAACTCAAAATTTATAGTTCGTAGTCGGTGATGAAATTGGACATTTAATCTGCGAAGACTATAACATATCAACTAAGATGATTTGTCTTGATCATGGAAGTAGAGACTTCTAGTTGATATGTTGATATGTTTTAAGAGTTAAGACATATTGAACAAGACCGCTGTGAGATTTATTATTCTCCTAACAACTATCAAATGAATAATAAATCTCACGGCTTCTATTTGCATGAACTCTTAATCCTGAGAGAATAATGGACTTGATCATGAGGTGTAAGTTACTTTGATATATTAGGAGTAAGATCTAAACTGACGATCGAAACCTCAGTATGTTAGGCAGCCACATTTAGTGTTGATGGAACATATATTCTTAAGATGGAATTCATAGTCTCTTGATGGAGATATAAAATATTCCCTTGAGATAAGTTTAATGGGTTCAGTTATTCAGAGAGTTAGGTCTAACCACTTTAGTAAGAAATTACTAAAGTATATATATTTATGAAATTGGATTTCATAATATATAATTCATAACTTTAAAGGATTAAACCGGGTACTCAAGGATAAGATGTAGTAATTTATAAAGTGACAGACTACATTTATGACTTTGTGTTACTACGAATATTTTATGAAAGAGTTACGTGTACAATAAAGTCTTGGGATATAATTTATTAATAAAACCTAGAGTAAAATTATATTTATATAGTGATATTAAATATAATTAATGATAACTTTGTACTTGTCAAGAGTTGACGGAAAAGCCCAAGGCCCATTGGAGCTAGTGTCTTATTGGTCCCTTTTGGTCCCACTCCAATCACACACTAAAACCCAATTGGAAATGTCCAATAGGCCGATCCAATTAGATAATCAGTAGTTATAAAGGCGGAAACATACAAATTTTTATTAGAAAAAAAAAAAAGTGTGTGACAGAGTGTGAGACACACTTTCATTCTCCATTGAAAACTAATTGAGAGACTACACATCTTGAGCGTAAAGTGGAATTGAAGTGAAGATTAAAGTGTTCCCAAGTATTTCTAATCTTTGTTTTGAATATCACCACGCTAAGGTACGCTATCTTGTTCTTAAATTATGAAATTTACATAGTGCACGTTATTAATCATGAATGAAATAGATCATCGTTGTTGCTTCTGCTATGTGTTTTGTATGAGATACAAAATCAGAATTTTTCCTTCACCCCTCTGCCCCACTGTGGGTCCGTCCCTGACCATTACTGAAGGCACGTGACAAATGTGCACTTGTTTAATCTCATTGCTACATACAACTGCTTACAACGTTGTATTTTCTCTGTATTTTACCAAAATACCTATAATTTCTATTTTACTAATAAAGAGAGTTTGGTAGTTTATGTATGAAAATTACTTTAAAAAAATACATAAAATATCATAAAATAATTTTCTTTCTTTTTTTAACAAAGTAGAGGAGAAGAAAATAACATAAGAAGAACTCATACCTCTACTCGGCTTATAAAAAAAATTAGGGTTTGCATTGCTTTTATGGTGTTCATGATTAACCTTGCAAATTGGAGATAAAAAATCAACATTTGAGTTTGAGTTTGAGTTTAAGTTGGACTTGTTAAAGAGATAGAATTTCACTCCTTATTAAATTTGGATTAAACAAAATAATTTTATTAAAAAATGATGAGTTTGAATTTATGTTGGACTTATTAGAGAGATAGAATTTCACTACTTATTAAGTTTGAACTAAGCAAATGTGGTGACATGAAAAATTGTGAGAATTTTAGAGACTTCAGTTTGAGTTTGAGTTTAAGTTGGACTAACAAATATAATTTTATTTAAATAAAATGATAATTATTTAAATATTATGTTGCCGTGAAAAATTGTGAGAGTTTCAGAAGTTTTGATTTGAGTTTGAGTTTAAATTGGACTTGTTAGAGAAATAGAGTTTCACTCACTAAATTTGGATTAAACAAAAAAATTTTATTTAAAAAAAATGATGTGTTTGAGTTTGAGTTTAAGTTGGACTTATTAGAGAAATAGAGTTTCACTCTTTGTTAAGTTTGAGCTAAACAAAAATAATTTTATTTAAATATTATATATATATTCATGAGAAAATAAATAAATATATAGACAAAGGAACCAGAACAGGAAATGTTATAAATAAATACCTCACTTATTAATTTGTGTAACAATTGATGCGATATAGGTTTCTCTCGCAGCGATCAAACTAAGCCATGAAAGGATATATATAATAGGATAAAGTTTCAAAAACTTGAAGAGAAAATTATTCTTTATTTATTTTTTGTTCCTCACGTTACTCGTACATAAATGGAAATTGGATCGGATAGCTTCTTTATTAAATGAAATGAGCATCTGCTTTATTGTACAGCCCCGAACAATAGATGGATTATTTATAAAGAAAATAACCTCTACAAACATCAAAGACTTGTGCGAGGTTGGAGCATCCAGTACTGCAAGCCCCACCAAGATTACAGAGCCAAAAGATTTGCTTATTCACTTCCTTCCTAACAAAATATACAATAAAAAAATAAGAAGGTGCAAAATATAAGAACCTAGAGTGGCTTTTACCTATTTAACTCTCACGTTAACACGGCCAAGTTTCTCCGAATCAAAAACTATCACATTAACACTCAAGAACCCGGAATAAGCTTGGGGAGTACTACACTCAACCTAGAAAGGTCTTATCTCTTTTGGAAAACTCATCACACATACTAAAGAATGCCTTATCTCGCAAGATAAATTAAGCCCATGAGTCTTATCTCAAACTCTTTGAGATCCAGTAAATAGACTCTCACTCATACCTCCTTTTCTTTCCACTATGACGTCTCTTCCCAGCAAGTCCTCGAAAGACCTCTTATTAGCTAGAAACAAGTTTTATCAATCTGCATATGAGTTTATTTCCTTTATTATTACGCGGACAAGATTAAGGGCTTCTTTTAACACCTAGGCCAAAGATACCAGACGTTTATCATCAGTCATGAGGCTTGCCACTATTTGGATAGAATTTGACTTTATAATTATACTTTCTAAGAGCATCCACAATAGTGGAGCTAAATAGCTATATAGCTATTTTAGCTCCACTCAAACCCAAAAAATCCTCCTGCAGCAGTGGAGGCAAAGCTAAAAAATTTTAGCTTTGTGCTACAGTGCTCATGTACCAATACGAGCACTGTAGCTGAGAGCTATAAAAAAAAAAAAAGATTTTTATTCGGGTTTGGGTTTAAAAAATAATAGACGCTCTCTTCATGCTCCCCTCTCTCTTTCTCTCTCACAGAACTCTCAAGTCTCTCAAGTTCACTCTCTCAAGCTCACCGTCGCCGATGCCGTCTTCAACGTCGTTGATGACGTCTTCAACTCTCAAAGCCCTCAATTCTCAACTCTCTCAAGCTCACCGCCGATCAACCCTCAGCCCACGCCGATCAACCCTCAGCCTGCGCCGATCAACCCTCTCAAAGCTCTCAACCCTCAACTCTCTCATGCTCACTGCCGATCAGACCCACGCTGATGTCCAGTCCACCATCTCAATGCTCACCCAACGCAGATCCGCCGATCAGCCTCCGCCTCAGACCCACATCTCTTCCGCCGATCAGACCCATGCCGACACTGTCCTCTTCACCGAAGCCCAGCTCTATGATTGGTGATTTTTATTTTGTTTATAATTGTGATTTTGTTTGGTCTGGGTTGAGGAAAAAGATTAGAGATTTCGGTTGTTTTTTTTTTTTTTTTTTGGCTGCTGTGGACTGGTGGTGGTGGTGGTGGTGGTGGTGTGACCGTGGCTGATGGTAAAAGTGGTTGTGGTTGGTGCTATGAATGTTTTTTAGTTATGGAATATATTATTTATTGTTGAAGATATATTATTTTATTATAATGTTTATATTATTTTATTGTGTTGAAAGTTAATATAGATTCACTGCTGCAGCATGTGTGTAGATATGTATAGGTAAATAGATAAAGTGACTTTTGGTGAAGTTAAAAAACTAATTTTTAGCTCCACTGATGTGGATGCTCTAAGGCATCTTTGTAACGTCCCACTCAAAAAAAAAAAAAAAAAAAAGTAAGTCAGCTTTTTATTGTGTGGACCACATGTGCCCTCACCTAACCCACTACCCACCATTCTCCACCACTTCTTTTCTCACTTATCTCTTCTCTCTTTGACCGGCTCACTTCTCCAAACCACACCATCTCACCATCATTTTTCCGACAAGATCTCCGGAAAAATACTTAAAAACCCCTAGACATCTTCATTATTTTATTTGAGGTAAAAATTTCTAATTTTTGGTGGGTTTTACACTTTTGCTTGAGATTATTTTATCTAAGCTTGAATAATGATACCCATGTGATTTATGAGTATTAGAGGTGATATTTATGTGTCTTTATGTATGAGTTTTGTATTGGTAGAATTTTTGGTGAGTGGGTAATATATTTTGTGCTAAAATGACTATTCAAGGTTTATGCATGGTGGAAAAATTTAGGGGTTTTAAGTTATAATGTATGATGGTTGGTAAATTTAATTTTCCTTTGTCATTGGGTTTATTGGAGTTAGTAAAATTCTAAATTTCTTGTCTTGGAGGATATGTTGATTTTGCTTTCATGGGTCTCTTAATGATGTAGTGTAAATCTTATGAAAGTTAGTCATAATGTTGGAGATATTATGAAATTGGTTAACTTTATAAATTAGAGTTGATGCCTTCTGAATAAATTGTTGAGAAACTTTGGGAATGCTATATATTATTATTGATGAGGTTAAATACAAGGTTTGCCTAATTAAGTGTTTATTTGGCAAATCTTAAATTTTGGTTAGATACAATTTCAAGCTCTATACTTATTGCGATAGGTTTACTTGATATTGTTTAGGTTCTAGCTAATCTCTTTGGAGCTTGGAGAGTTAGGCTTTTGTGGTTACAAGGTAAGTAGCTTTTAATGGGATATTTTTGGAAAATTGTCATATTTCACAAACAATGTTTTGGGTCAAACACATTTGAAAAATTATATATGGATATATGTTTTCATAATATTGTTGTGTTGTGACCCTATTACGTATTATTATATATAAAAATGCATCATATTTGGTATTGCATTTGGGAAAATGCATGAATTGTTGAAATGGAAAAATGAGCATCTTTTATTTAATCTTGATAAGGAAATTATGGATTATGTGATATAATAGAAAATTAAAGATGCTTATCTTGTCTTAGTACTAGAGAAATTGATAGAAAATCTTTTTGGCAAGAATGAAGCGGAAAACCTTACAAACTTTGTGGAAGTAGATTATTAAGGTTTTTCTGAAACTACTTGGATATAAACTATGTGTTTCAAAGTAATGTAACTTGTGAGCATCATGTAGTTTTAACACCATGCTATGTGTGATTTCCCGGTGATCACCTGATTTGGTTTTCATAGTCTTTGTGATAACGGAATCAAATCTAGGTCAGTGCCCTTTCATTTTGGATGACGCGTTCTTCCCTGCTATCCATGGGGGGAAGATGTTTCTTAATTGTGTGTGGGTGAGGTTGCTGTCCATGGGGCCAAAAAATCACATGCAAAAGAGGTCCTATTTGACGCGCTCTCTTGCTGCCCATGGGGGGTGAGAAAACCTTGAAGGGTATAGGTGAGGCTGCTGTCCATGGGGCCAAGAGTCTGCATACCAGAGATGACAATATCATGCCAATTGTGAATGGATGGATCCCTGACCGATCTATGTGGTAGTGTGGTATATTATTGTGATAATTTATCTTATGTTAGATATTATAGCTTTGAAATTTATATTGTTGATGCTCACAGATGATAGTATATTGTTTCAAGGTAGTTACTTAAAGAAATATTGTATTTCATTATTTAATCTTTCTGGTCATATTATTATTATTGAAAATGAAACTTGCATTTCCCCCACCCCATTAATTATGCTACTTATTGGACCCTGTCTCATCCCATTATTTTTTTTTATAAACTTTTCAGAGCAAGCAACAATATTTTGAGAAAGCTTTTTGGTGGCTAATAGTAGTTAGACTAACTATTGATAGAGGCTGAACTTTTGTAATGGAGTTATTTGATTTTGTACATCTGAGAATAGGCTTGACTCAATTTTTTGTATATTATAGTGGTTGTGACTGTATTCCCACTGATGGGACAAGCTGTTGATATGTAATTATTATTCAGACCTCTATTCTTTTGTGGCCAATGGTCTCTGTAATTAATGCTTAGAGCTCTGACTTACTTTAAGAGCATATCCAATGAAATTATTATGATAATTCTTGATGTTGGTACTTGATAGGATTTATGTGGATTGAATTTTCAAAAAGTAAAGATTTACAGGTACTTGAGATGTCTTTCTCACGCTTTGAACCCTTTGAGGTTTGGGGCGTGACACATCTAAACCCAAAACTAAAGAACCACTCAATTTAAGTTACTAAATAAAAAATCTGTCTCATAAACTTTTTCTGCTTTTTATTGATATCAAGTGGCAAAATTATTAATTAAGAAGCGGAAAGAAAACTCTCTAATAAATAAATGGCAAAGGAGAGAGAGAGAGACAGGAGAGAGAAGAAAGAAGAGTAAAAAACTAATAGAACAAATTATGTTTATCTACAGGAACCAATAGGAATTAGACACGTTGCTGCAGATGTGGAAATGATTATTAGTGAACCGTTACTGAAGGCACGTGACAGACATGCGCTTGTTTTAACCTCAATGCTATATACAACTGCTAATTACAACGTTATATTTTCAAGACCCCATCAAGTCCTTAAACCTATTATGGACTCGTCTCTTTCAAATCTTAGTTCACTCAAGTTAGACACAGACCACCACTGTGTTTTTTTTTTAATGCAAAGTAAAATATTTTTATTCATTAAAGAAGATTATTTCAGATACACAATATCTGAATCAAGCTACTCTTAAAAGACTTAACAATCAAAAGATCTAAAAAAAAAAAATCTAAAAAAGACAACATAGGGATACTGCACAAAATATAAGCCAAGACCTTGGCATGTTCACATGCACATGTTGGGAATATTGTTATTGAATCTTCTCAATCTTCTTTTGAAGAGATAAAGTCTGCAGCCTCCTATGCTCTGCCCAAGTATCTGCTATTGGGAGTACCAAAATTCAACTCCTTACAACCACTTTACAAATAAGCTGTGGGGTACGATGCCGAATGCCATAAAAGATTTGAGGTGACGTGGTACAATGTATGGTCCAACATCTTCCTTTAATCTGGGACCAAATTGATAATCAGCAGAAGAAACAATTTATGACGTGCTAGAGGTAATTGTACGACAATCCGTAGATAAAGCAGAATTCCACGATTCTAGTGTGCATGTTTGGATTTAAAGAATTTGTCTCATAAAGGAGAGAGAGAGAGAGAGAGAGAGAGAGAGAGAGAAGAAAAGAATCATAACTAACATAAATTATGCTTATTTATAGGAACCAATAGGAATTAGACACGTTGCCGCTGATGTGGAAACAATTATTAGTGAACCATTACTGAAGGCACATGACAAACGTGTGCTTGTTTTAATCTCAATGCTATATACAACTGCTATTTACAACGTTATATTTTCTCTGTTTTTTACCAAAATATTTATAATTTCTATTTAAAGCTCCCTAGTGTGTTCAAGACCCCATCAAATCCTTAAACCTATTATGGACTCGTCTCTTTCAAATCTTAGGTCATTCAAGTTATACGCACACCAACACGGTGTTATTATTTTTAATGTTTAAGTAAAATATTTTATTCATTAAAGAAGATTATTTCAGATACACAATATCTGCATCAAACTACTCTTAGATACCTAACAATCAAAAGATCTAAAAAAGATAACATAGGGATACTGCACAAAATATAAGCCAAAACCTTGGCATGTTCACATGCACATATTGGGAATATTGTTATTGAATCGTCTCAATCTTCTTTTGAGGAGATAAAGTTTGCAGCCTCCTATGCTCTGCCCAAGTATTTGCTATTGGGAGTACCAAAATTCAACTCTTTACAACCACTTTACAAATAGGCTGTGGTGTACAATGTCAAATGTCATAAAAGATTTGAGATGACGTGACACAATGTACGGTCCAAGAATAATAAAGACAGTTGATCTTGGTCCTTTCAAGCACATTGTGGATGATGGACTTGAGTTGAGAAAGGCTGCTTTTGAATGTGTGGACACATTGCTTGATAGTTGTCTTGACCAAGTGAATCCTCCATCTTTTATTGTTCCATACCTGAAATGTCTGGATGGTGAGTTGGCTTTTTTTTTTTTTTTCCTGCCTATACTTTTTTTTTCTCACTTAGTGTACCTTTCATATTCAGTTAGACTTGCGTTGGAGAGTGATGTTAGATTCAACTTCCTAATGCTTTTAGATTTTATCTTTCAAATAAATGCTGTGATTGGTAACGTAATGGTGTTCGTGGTTGTTGTTGCTTCCACAATTAATTTGGATTCTCTTTTAGATCAATGTGAAGTCAAACTGCCTTGCCACCTTATCCTTTCAAAACTTGCGGATAAGTGTCCATCTGCTGTATTGGCAGGTTCGTGATTTCATTGATTTTGCTTCACTAAGATTTAGCTGAGCTTCGGACATTCTATCTAAAGTTAGTTTTGTACTCTTTAGTATTGGATTCATTAGTGGATTTTTTGCAAAAGACTATTAATTTTAAGCCAAAGCAAGATGCTGTCAAGCAAGAAGTAGATCGTAATGAAGACATGATTCCCAGTGCTCTTAAAGCAATGCATCGATGAATCGCACAAGGTTTAGTTCTTTATTTTATCGGGTTTCTTTATTTGGTATCCTATTTGTTGTGTGGTTCTCTTATCCATTTCTAATTTTTCAGGTAGTTTAATCCTTTATCATAATTAGGTAATACTGTCCTTTTTTTTAAAGATCGGGGGTGGTCATAGAGGCTGCGTGAACTAGAATCTTGTTTAAAACACAACTTTGTAGGCCAAAATTTTGAGCTTAAGGAGGAAATGGTTGTTTAATCAATATATTTGCCTTATTGATCCCTCTCACAAGTGTTGATTTGTAATATTCACACTGCTTGAATTAAGGTTTCTACCATATAGACAAGTTTAGAGAAAAGTTTTTTGAAATAAAGCTTAAGAATGTCGTTTAATGATAATTTGGACCTGTTTTATAGGCTCATACAATTGATGTGTCTTTCTTCTTTATTATTATTATTTTTTGGGAGAAGATTTTTGGAGGACAGGGTTTTGCAATACTGATTTATCTAATGCTTTGCATTGTCTTTGTTAGGACATATGTGGTTCACTTAATATGAACATATGTCATTCTTTTATATAATGGTTAATCATTTGACAAAACGCACTTTACTTGTAATTGGGTAGATCTAGGATGAGTTTGATACTTCAAGAAATTGTTTCAAGATCAAGTGTTAAAGCCATGCAAGATTGTCTAAGAAACAAGCTCAGAAGTGCTCTTCATTAAAACTCGACAGCTGCATTTATCAAGCTTTAAGAAGCTGTTCCAGCCCTGTGGCTCGACAGCTGCTCGGCAGCACCTCGACACCTCTAGCTATCAAGATTTAAGGAAAACAGTTTTTTAGTACTGTTTTGATTCTAATCCATGGATATTTCTTTGGTTCTTCTTTTCTCACAACCCTAGACATATAAAAGGATTATTTTAAGGACCGTAAACATAGACACAAGTTGCACAAGCATTGAGCAAAGTCTGTTCAAGCAATTTGTGATCGAAAACAAAGTTTGCCCTAGTTCATTCTTTGTGAAGAAGATGTTGTATCTTTGCACCGTAGGGTTTTGTAACCAAGCATCTTCTTGTTCTTTATTGTGAGGATGAACTAAAAAACTTTACAGCTAACATTTTCTCAAGTTGGTGATTGAAGTCGCGTATTGGGATCCGCGCAATTAGTTAGTCACGTACTAGGAGCCGTGCATTGAAAATGAGAGATTGTCACTACAAAACAAGTCCAATTGGGTATTGGATAAGGGTTCAACTGTAGGTTGGTATAAGGTACTGGGATTCCTTTACTTGTAATCGCTTGTTGTGATAATAGTGGATTCTCGGAAATGGTAACCTTAAAATCAGCTGGTGGGGTTTTTCCGTGTAGGTTTTTCCTATTCGTAAACAAATCACCGTGTAAATCTATTTTCCGCTACACTTTAGTTTATTGGTAATTGTTTGTGCTACCACGCGTTGCATGTTAATTGGTTAATTAATTAAACTTGACTAATTAATTAATTAATTCATACAAGGGGTCTAAGAATGGCAACGAGTCGGGTTTGGGCCGGGTTTTGCATACCCGGACCCGACCCGCGGGCCAAGACCGGGAACCCGAACCCTACCCGATTAATAATCGGGTTTTTTTTCCCGGGGCCCATACCCGCCCACGGGCCCGCGGGCCCCGTTTATCTTCTTAGGCCCAAATCTAGCCTAACAAAAAAAAAAAAAAAAATTTGAAACTCATTAAATTTTTTTCCTTATTCAAGCCATTTAGGAAGTTAGGGTTACAAATCTCAAATGCTCAATGATATAATATATATATATATATATATATATATATATATATATATAAGGGGGGGGTTTAGTTATTTAACATAACCGGGTGTTTATTCGGGCGGGTTTCGGATTTTTTTATAAAACCCGGACCCGACCCGAACCCGCTTCGGTTTTTTTTTAAAAAAACCCATACCCGACCCTATTCTTTATCGGGCCGGGTAAAATCTGGCCCATTAGGGTCGGGCCAGGCCAGGCCAGGTATCCGCGGGGCAGATCTAAATTGCCATCCATAAAGAGGTCAATACATTTTTGGCCTATTAGTCTTTTCTTCTTTATTTCATCCTTTTTTGGGAAGATTTTTTGGGGGTTGTTTTCTCTTGCCACTTTATCCAAGAAGCTCAATATATATACTCTTACCTAAGTGACTTTTTTAACCTGTCAATTGTCAACTTGTGAATCGGACTTTGCACCATGCTCTAGTGCCTTAGGAAGAATCAGTTGACAAATCTAGATATTGCGTTAGTGTAAGTAGCTGGGTTTGTAATAAAATTTGTGGTTAAGTTGACAATAACATTGCTTTGATGCAAGGCCAATGAGTCTCTTACCATAACAATTGATTGGAGGGTGAAGTTATGGGTTTAAGACTTACTTGGTGTGTGTGAAAACCATCCAGTCAAATAAATAAAAACCTTTGATGCAACAGTAAGTTGGGAAGTGAGAATTGAGACACCACTTTGAGTAGCCCTTCTCATCCTTAAACTTGTAGATGGAGTTAATTTAATTTCGTTGAACTGGTTATTTGACATCATGAACAATGTAGGCCTTCCTTCTTTGCCTACACCTTCTCTCTCTTGTTTATGCTCCTGAATATGTGAGTGTTATGAATGAATCTCTTCTAATGCTCTACTATATTCTTTATTCTGCAGTGGAGGAGATTGCAGCCTTAAGAACCTTATGATTGAAATATCAAAATCTCCGACACTATGGGACAAGTACTATTCCATCAAGAATGAGTGATGGACATATCAAGACCTAGCTGTCATAGTGTTATATTGGAGTTTCCCTGCAAGGATGTTGGAATAGAAAATTGCTCTGATGATGCATAGAAGATAAGCTATTTTGGTCAGAAAAAGGTGAAGTGGTAAGGATCCTGTCACCATGTTCTTATAGGGAAGACATGACCATTTGGCAATGCATCTGTCATTTGGTTATATGATGGCATGACCATTACTCTTCCCCCAGCCCATGATTTGGGTTGAAAATGTAGAATATTTGTTTGCATTTGAGGCAGAGTTAAGTTGAGTATACAATTACTTGTATTGATGAACAGATATGGAAATGCAATCCAATAGATATTTTGTCTCTTGAGCTTGATTGTGTCAACTTAAATATGATTATTGTAATTTGTAGCTATGATGAACGAACTCCCTTCTTTTATGTTATTACTATCAGCTTCTCCAAGTTTGGCTCATTTCTTAATTTGCACTGCTTTACATACGTTATTTTTTTATTATTGAGAATGTAGTTTGTGCCACACTTTTAGCATAAACTGAGCAGTGTGTTGGTTTTATGTATTGTGCAACATGTCCAATTAAGTAATACATAAGCAAAAATCATGTTACTAGGAACTAATTGCAACCCAAATACTTTTAAAATATACTTATCAAACTGTCGTAATTAAGCTCTTCTAAAAAAAATACTTGAAAACTCCAATGCGAATGGATTTCTACAGTTTCACAGGAAATTAAAAAGGAAATCATATTCCAATTAAAAAAAGAAAAAAGAAAAAAGGAAAATATATTGGGCTATACTTTTCTGAGAGAGCACAATCAGGGCCTCTAGATTTATTCTCGACCATGGCCCAACTTATTCATGAATGAGTTCTGCCTTTTAGCCCATTTCTTGAGGCCCAAT
This sequence comes from Castanea mollissima, assembly GCA_014183005.1. Classification (NCBI taxonomy): domain Eukaryota; kingdom Viridiplantae; phylum Streptophyta; class Magnoliopsida; order Fagales; family Fagaceae; genus Castanea; species Castanea mollissima. Next base: position 1,308,012 of record JACAVU010000001.1, on the reverse strand, counting down.
TCGTTCTGCAAACTACAGCATCTTATGGGAAGGGGCTATTTGGCATTAACCTGGCTAAATTAAAAGTACAAGATTTTTAATTCAATGCAACTACGCTAAAGATTACTGGGTCTCAATAATATATTTAAAATTCAAATTTATTTCATGTTTGTTGTTTACTTTAAACTTTTGTTTTCAAGTTTGCTAAAAAATCTGTAAGTGCACAATTTGTACCCGGACTTGAGAGCGGAGGGATCAGGCCCTAAGAGTTTTATACAATCAAATTTGTAGAGCGTGGGTTTGAAATCTAGGTCTTATGGATATTGGACAACAAATGGAAGGCTAGATTGCCACTATACGCACAATCCACAAATCAGAACAATGAAAAAAATCCTCCTGGACATAAGTTGAGGAGGAAGTCTTATATTGCTTTTCGTTCTTTGAACAATGAACTATAATTGAAGAAGATGTGTACAATGCTTCTTCCTTTTCTTTCTCCTGGTTTCCTTTCTCTAATGCCTTCTTCCTTCTTTTATATCTCTCTCCTCTTCCCTTCACTTCCATGTGTAGCACAAATCAATGATCCAAATCCCTCCCTTTTTTCCACCGCCCTCTAGAAGACCTCAAATAACAGTTGTAAGGCTGATTGGTACTGTTCAGATGTTATTTCCTCATTAATGCGGTTAGGGAGGTAGATGCAAAGTCTTTAATGCGGTGGTAGTAGCTTTTTCCCTTGATATTTCCCATACGTTCTTTCTCTCCACTGTCGTGTGGAACACATCTTTATCCAACAGACCTTCTAGAGTTCTCCAAATTTCATGACACGTTATACAATCTTTATTGGACTTAACCGAGGAGATGTCTCTCCTCGGCCTGCATCTTCAACCTTTCCAGCAAGAGCTGACTTATGGGCCTTAAAGGATTTGCTTGGTAGGCTTACACCACCGATAGGCCCAAAAACCCAAATAAGTGTTTTAACCACTTTTACCCCTACAACAGCCTCTTAAAACTTCATTTTTCTCTCAATCTGAGGAGAGAAATGAAGTTGTGAACCAACGCCACAATTCCCACATGCTTCGTGAATTGTCACATGTGAAAGGGTCACTTCGCTTCTTTTAAACCGCTTTTAACGCTTTGAAATCCGTAACGCCCGCATTAATGGCTGTAAGTTACACCTTGCTTCCCACGTTCTACAGTGGGATGCGCATCCAACGGTTCGGATTCCTTCTCAAATTTAGGCGGGATAACTCCCATTCAATGCCGCCTCCCACACGCCAAAACACCTAGGAAACCAGAATTCAACCCCTCACTTTAGAAATCAATCAAATCTCAAAAGTTTCTACTCTCTCTCCTCTTAAGAATCTTGCGAAGCATCGTCTACCTATCTCCCGTAAGTTCTCGATCCTTTAAGTTCATTTCTCCTAGGCTATTGTTCTCGACCATTAACTATATCCTTTCCCTTTTCAAAATTTTACTCTTACCCCTACCTAATGGGTAGATTCAAATGTCTAGTAGATACCAATGCCAGTATGGAGGGTTTTTGGGCTAAATACCGTATTCCTCAAAACGTAGGCTTAAGGTATTGCTCCCCAGAAGCCATAGCTAACGATAAGAAAGAAGGAGAAGTTATCATTCCCATCATCGCCTTCTTAGAGGTGGGATGACACTTCCTATGAAAAATGTAACCAGCGAATACCTCCATAACCATAGGTTTGCCCAGACCAATGTACACCCAACATATTTAGAGTCTTAGGCTGTGTCAACGCTCTAAATGAACAAATGGGTCTGAACCTCACATGGCACAACGTCGTTTATATGTACGAGTGCCACAAGCTTAAAGATGTAGGATACTATCTCAAATCTAGATCCAGTATTGTTAGGCTCATATCCTGTCTTCCCAAATCCAATAAAGGTATGAAAGACAATTATCTAATTGCTTCTGGAATGTGGCACGACGATCCTCATTGCCTAGTCAAATGGGGAACCCCAGGTGTGACTCCATAGGAATTAGACCCCCTAACCTGTGACTTGATTCTATTACCTTTACCATTTCTGATTACACTATATGCTATTACTACTTTATTTGGCCTTTATCGCTGATCTAACCATGCCTGTCTTCTTGGATATTTTTGCAGACAAATAACATGTACGGCCCCGTCTTAGCCTTTGTAGCGTCGCAGACCTCAATCACATTCTTCAATCCGAGGTGTTTATGAGCGAAAACTTGCAAGTAAGGGCAGCCTATCTATCTCATACTGGGATATGACCCCTTATCAGAAGATTTTCAAGATATCGGCAACGCGATCACTGCGGGTGACTAGAGGCGCAGAAGGATAAACATTTCGAGACCGGGCTTCCTCAATAAGCACGAATTACTAGACGACCCTTCCATTATCTTATACACACGCCCCATTATTACAGTCCCTCTTTCGGTACACTCTCAAGCATCAGCCATCCGAGAAGAACCAACATCCTCGCAACAATCACTTGAAGAGGAAATTGATCAGTTTTTCCTCGAGGAAGCTGAAAGACCCCAAGAGGATCACTTCGTCATCCTCTCGGACGAGAGAAACGAATCCACGGAAACTTCGGTATAAAGGACTTCGTAGGAGCACAACCAGATACCAGTTCCGAGGAAGGCGAGATGTCCAGCTTAAGATCGCTGATGTCTAGAGGGGCACACAAGCTCCTAAAAAAGACACAATTAAGACTCAACCCCCTCCTAAGCTACCACCCACTCCTCCTCTTTTTGACCCCAAGATTCACGCCCTTGACTCTAAAAAGAAAAGAAAGAACGAGGCCAAAGAGGCAGAAATGGCGAGACAGAAGAAACTTAAACAACAACAACAACAACAAAACGTTTCTCGGGGTAGATCGCGCGCCCCTTTTGTAGAGAGTGGGGAAAGCCATGACTTGGCGAGGTGAGCCGTCTGCAGGCCAATCGGTCTCTTACGCTGGAACTAGATGGAACTTCAATTCCCAGTAACTCCAGCATCAGGGACTTCCAGTGAGGACATGCTCACCACCTTACCAATGCTCTAGAACAACCTTTCTTCTACCAAAGGATATTGAGGCTTTGGATAAGATGAGCCAACCACACCTTTTCCTCTCTCTGAAAAGGGATTTAGGTCTGGTAAGTGTCCCCCAATTACTTCTATCTCACTGTTTTACTATCTTTCTGCATAAAGTTTTTCACACGTGTTTTTATGTTGTTTCTACCATAATGGGCTTGCTCAACATTTCAACATAGGCCATTCAAGAGGTTTTCGCTGCCGAGAAGTGGATAGAGAGTTCTCGGAAACAGGCTACAGCCGAACTCCAAGTTAGAATCAAGACCGAGAAAGCTTTAGGTCGCGCTATAGTAGAGAACGAGGATCTAACCAAGAAATTGGCAGACGAAAAGAGAGAAAGAAGCAGTGCCGAGGTCGGCCTTCAAACCACCAAGGCTCAAGTGGAAGGGCAACGCAAACTGTTGCGTCAAAAAGGAGAGGATCTGTCCAATGCTCAACAAGAAAATTTGGACTTAAAGAAGGAGCTTGCCCAAGCCAAGGAGGAGGCTCATACCCTTAGGGAGACCATAGAGGCTTCCAAGAAGGCTGCTTATGATGTAGAGGTTGAGGCAACCGAAGCTCGGCTAACCGAGAAGCTGGCAGAATTGTGTAGGGAGTACTGCCAACAAGTTTGGGTAGAAGCCCTGAACGTGGCAGGAGTCCCAACAACTTCTGAATGGAGAAGGGCGGAGAACATTTGGATTCTGGAGGACATCCGAGTGATTGAAGACCTTTCTCCCATTTAACTACCTCAGAGATGGTGGCTTTGATACAGCCATCTACAATTCAAGTACCTGCTCCAACTCCTAAAGAACTTGCTATTCTGATAAAAAGAAGGAACAAGGTGATGAGGCTAAGAAGCGTCTAGGCAAGCATGCTGAGCAAAAAGCCCCTTCCCCAATGGCAAAGGACAAAAAAAAAAAACAAGTCGTCACCTCATCCAAAGCTGAGCCCAAGCAAACAGAGGTGGAGGATAAAACAACAGAAGCTGCAAACAAGTCCAAACAGGGCCCTCCACCAAAATTCAAGGCATAGGCCAATTAGGACCCCCCCCCTTTTTATTTTTTGTTTTAGGACTTTACTTCCATCCTTTTTAGAACTTTATTTCCAATATACCACTGACAGAATCAATGATGAATTCAAAATATTGCTCTTTAATTTATGGATAGCTTCCTTTACTGAAATATTTATTTCTTTTATCTTAATGTAAATTACATGCATAGCACAACTGATCTATACTATAATGACAGGGAAATTATTATAATAGTTCAGTCACTTCTAGTGATCCGTCATGAAATTACACTTACTTTGTCAACTTAAATTGTTAAAAATGTATTGAAATTGTAATATCCGAAGTGCACATAGTTTAAATATGTATGAATATATCTGAGCTTAACACAAGAGAAATATAGTTCAAGACTTGATTAACTATTTAATTTGGGCGTAAATAAAACCATTTAACTTACCATGGTATATGGCCCAATACTCAAAGCTTATTCCAATCTTAGTTAGATACTTAGAAAAATAAAACGAAAATGTTAATTTCACCAAAGTAGATAATCTGAGGACCAGATGTAACTAAGGTTTTGTTTAACATTTAATAATATATCAATTTCCACGATGTATGTGGTCCGAGGAGCCATGCATGACCAAGTTTCTATTTGATACTTATAAAAAGGAACTGAAATATTAATTTCCCTAAAGTAGAAGATTTGAGGACTCAACGTAACTAAGGTTCTGTTTAACATTTAATAATATATCAATTTCCACGAGGTATGTGGTCCGAGGATCCATGCATGACCAAGCTTCTGTTTGATACTTATAAAAAAGGAACTGAAATGTTTATTTCTCCAAAGTAGAAGATCCGAGGACCCGACGTAACTAAGGTTCTGTTTAACATTTAATAATATATCAATTTTCACAAAGTATATGGTCCGAGAAGCCATGCATGACCAAGTTTCTGTTTGATACTTAGGAATAATGGGTGGAAATACAACACAATAATAATAAAACAAAAGTGGCAGAAATGCCTTTCATTAATAAAAGGACATTCGTAGGTTATTTACATTCCAAGGACGTTGTACAACTTTTTCATCTAAATCTATTAGGCGATATGCCCCTATGTCTGCTACAGTATTGATACGATACAGTCCTTCCCAAGTAGGTCCCAACTTTCCCCGTGTTGGATTATTGGAGGTACCTAGGACTTTCCTCAAGACCAAGTCTCTAGGCACAAGTGGCCTTAACTTCACATGAGCATCATACCCTTGTTTGAGCTTATGTTGATAATAAGCTAGCTGAACCATGACAATCTCTTACCATTCCTCAACTAGATCCAGGCTTTTCTCCAGTAAGTCATCATTATTGTTTGGACTGAAAGAGCTTGTCCTTAACGTCGAAAACCCAGTTTCCAAAAGGATCACGGCCTCAACCCCATAAGTCATGGAGAAAGGCTTTTCCCCTGTGGATCTTCATGGGGTGGTCTGATATGCCCACAAAACATGAGGTAATTCTTCCACCCACCTTCCCTTTGCATCATCCAGCCTCTTCTTGAGCCCACTAACTATAACTTTGTTAACTACCTCAGCTTGCCCATTTCCTTGCGGGTAAGCTGGAGTGGAGTATCTATTCATGATACCTAGGTCACAGTAGTATTTTCTGAAGGCTTTACTATCAAACTATAAGCCATTATCTAAAATAAGGGTATGAGATATCCTAAACCTAGTGACAATGTTCTTCCAAACAAACCTCTTTGCATCCACATTAACTTAGACTTCAAGTATTGACCTAGCACGTGAAAAGCCAAAACCTATAATCTTAGAAACTCTACCCATGAAGAGAAGAGTGGTTTGTAGTAATGAGTTTTCTCCCCAATCTAAATCATCGGCAGGGGCTGGATCCCAGCCCTACCGTTCACCTTCAATTGGGTAAGCTGGAACTACCGAGGGCTTGGAAATTACCGGCGAGTTCGATATCTTTCGGAGTTAGTGAAAGCAAAAGGTCCCAACTTGGTTTTCTAATGGAAACCAAGAGGAAAAAATCTTATCTGGAGAGATTGAGATGTAGGTTGAAGCTTAACTACTTGTTTATTGTGCTAAGGAAAAATCGAGGTAGAGGTCTTGCCTTGCTATGGATGAATGACCTAAATTTGCACATTCGAACTTTCTCACCTCGACACATCAACACGGTGATAAATCCAAGAATCAATGACGCTTGTTGCTTCACTAGATTCTACGGAGCTCTTAAAGTGGCCAACCAGGAAGATTCTTGGTCAGTGCTTTGCCATCTTGGCTCTCAATACAATTTACCGTGGGTGTGTATTGGCGAATTTAATAAGATTTCCAAGGTAGAAGAGAAATTGGGAGGAGCTCTTTGGCTTGAAAAAAATGCAGGACTTTAAAGATTGTTAGGATTTCTATGGGTTTCAGGATTTGGGCTATACGGGTTTTCCCTTTACTTGGTGCAATATGCGTTTTAATCGTCCTCTAGTATGGGTTTGGCTAGATAGAGCTCTAGCCATAGCTGACTAGATTCTGAAATTCCCTTCAACCTGTCTTCACCATCTGCAAGGTTTGTCTTCTGATCATAAGCCTTAAGGTTGTCTTCTGATCATGAGCCTTTATGGTTAGCTTCTGATGATGTAAATACTCACTTTTATCGATCTCAAAAACCATTTCGATGTGAAACCATTTGGCTCAAAGATGACGATGTGAAGGTGTAGTTCACTTGGCCTGGGATATGTGCTTGAAAGGGGATGCCATGGGTAAGTGTTAAGGAAGGTCATTGATTGTCAAACATAGTTGAAACCTTAGGTAAAATACTTTTGGTAATATTCACATTGAATAAGCCTTTAAAAGGAAGCAACTACTAAAGGCAGAAGGTGATTCTATGGCTGGGAGGGGGCGTGCTCGGGTTAAAATGCTCACTGGGTTAAAATGCTTCGCTTAAATTCTCACTTGATTTTTCTCGTGCCCTAGCTTTGTGTGTTTTCTTTCTCCGCAGCCCTAGGCCGTAGAATCTTTATCTTCCTCTGGGAATGATATTTTTCCTCTCTGATAACTAGTTTATTGGTAGAGCTTGTGGTTTTCTTTTTCAGGGTGGAAAAAAACACACCACACACTCTCTCTCTCTCTCTCTCTCTCTCTCCCTCTCTCATGCCTTTATTTGAAAAAAAAAGTAATAAACTATTTTTTATTAAAAAATTGTGTGTGGAATTATGGATAGACATTCCTTAATATAATATAATATATATATAGAACCAAAATAGAAAACACTTGGACCCTACCATTTTTTTTTTCTCTTTCCCCCTTCTAACAAAACATCCTCTAAAAAGTTTTCCTTCTTCATTTTTTTTTCCATCCTCCCTAAAATCTACTCTACCAAAACACACTCTTAAATAGTATCAAAATGTGATTCATGTAAAAGTAATATCACACCGATCACAACTTACTGATGAAAGATAATAAGGAGAAAAAAGAGTATATAAAATCCAAGTAGCAAATTTATTTATTACACGATCAAATACTTAATCATTGATCAACATATTAAGTCTTTTCCATTTTTACACTTTTAGAATATTATTTTGGGCCAGTCACTTGGCGTCTAGTGCATACTTCATACACACACATTACTGGTAAAAATTGAACTGGTACTGTGGTGTGCACCCTTAGGGACCCCCGGAATTTCCATGACACTTCTGTTGAATGCGCCAGAAGGAGTACGAGGTAGTCCCCATTTTTTCTTTCCTAACGTGGACTCCAGTACTTTGCACAAAGCTTCCTCGTTTGAGTTTCCGGTGGAATCCTACAATAATCCCATCTTTTGGGCGGAGGAGAAAGGAGTCCCTTTTTCATCTCCAAAACGTCCATATTTCTTCCTGTTAGTGTGAAATGTGATGGATTTGATAATTGGTCCATAATATCGAAATCTTATCTGATCCACAACAACCTACCATAATTAGTAATATATGGTATGAAATATCTACATGTTTCATTCGGCAGGAGATATATTAAGAAAAATTGTAAGAATACAGTATAACAACAGAAATGAAAAAAAAATCCTAAATATACATAAATACGGATATATTACGAATGTAAAAGATAAATGGAACTAATATACATATAGTGTGAGTGTGTAACGTTTGAACAAACTAAGCAATTATACTGCAGATAAAAGTATAGAATTTTAGTTAAGTTAAACTATTTTGTACAAGTATAATGCGGGAAACTTTAATATTTTATTACATTGTTGGCACACTTAATACTAACATGACTATTAAAATATATACATGGCATAAATGCATTTTTTATTTCTACATTTTGACCATATTTCATTTTTGTTCATACTTTTAATTTTACTGCATTTAGTCTATCAAAAAGTGTTCTCATTTTGGTCATCTCAATAATGAAAGCATTGTTGGCACACTTAATACTAACATGGCTTTTAAAATAGTAATTAAAAAAATATTTGGCATTAAAAATGCCATGTCATCATTTCAAAATTAAAAAAAAAAATTTGAATTTCTCAGACCCTAAATTCAACTATAGAGAATTTGAAACAAAAAAAGCCAACAAATGTAAATCCAACCTAGCAACAATAAAGACTAGCCTAAGTTAAATTAAACATTTTTTCTTTTTATAGTTGTCAATTCTACCCACATCAGAAAAAAAAAATTATAATAATAAGAAAATGAAAGAAGGAAGAGTACAGAGGAAGGGGATCTTGAATTTGGGATAAGAACGACTCTTGGCTTCACGATTTCAGTTATAGATGAATTTGAAACAAACCACAAACAACAAAAACAAACCAAAACAAAAATCCAACCAAGCAATGATAAAGGCACCTGCAGATGAAACCTACATTCAAAAGATAAAACCCAGAATTCAACCTACCATATTCATAGACCCATTTGTACAGGTACAACATCTGCAGGCTTCAAGCCAACCAAGCAAACAAAAGCTCAAGTGCTTCTAAACCAAACCTCAACCCCCAAACCCACCTTGGAAAAAAAAAAAAAAAACCAAATGCCCAACCACCACCACTACGTGCTAACTCCCTTAGGCACTCACCCCCGAGAGAGAGAGGCTAGATTGAATATGGTTTGATTTTGAGTTTGTCGTAATTTTGATTTTGAGAGAGAGGGAAGCTTTGATCCGGAGAGGAGAGTTAGAGAGCCATCCTTTTGTTTATATGTGGGGTTTGATTTGTTGGGTTCGGTCATTTCAATGTTGGATGAGTTTGATTGCTAAGAAAATGCAAAAAAAGAAAAGAAAATCTTGATTTTTAATTTTCTGGGGAACCATGCGTGTTATTTCATGGCCGGGAAGAACATGAACAATCATGTTCTGGGTTCTTTGTATTCTTCCGAAAAAATAACAAAAGAAAAGATTTTTTTTTTTTTTATTTTTTTAAATCAAAAGTTTAAAATTTGTTTTAATTGTTTTTTTAATATTTAAAATGTTAATGTGGCATTATTTACTGCTAAGTAAAAATTATTATTATTATTATTATTATTATTATTTTAATGACCATGTAGATGTTTTATGTTTAACTGTGCATTCCATCAGCTATATAAGCATTTTTTATTTTGGGGATTATAAGTAGTAACATAGGAAAGTATGAACTAAAATGAGAATGAAACCAAAGTATAAGGGTTTTTTTTTTTCTTTTTTTTTTTGTTGAGAATCTAAGTATAAGGGTTAAAAGTGCACTTACACTTACATTTAATCATAGAAACGTGTATTTTCAAAGTATTTTTGTCTAGTACAGTGAATGGGATTGGTATTAAAAAAATACACATGTATATGCAATATATATGTTATAGTATGCATATTTTATAACTAACCAAGTAACCACCGTGCATGCAGCACTCAATAAAAAAAGAAGGAAATAAATAAAAAAGAGTGGTTATAATATTGTATACATATATCTCTAAATGAAGATTGGAGCCATGTATCCTATCAAAAAAAAAAAAAAAGATTGGAGCCATGTATGTTAACAGATATTCACCTTTTCAATGTCGATCCTCCACTGACACTGACACCATTCTCCTTTCCCATCTAGCTTCGCCATTGGAATCATATAAAACTTGAATGGAAACAAGACCACCACCAGAGCGTGTTAATGAATCTCACGCACGCCTGTATAGTATCGTCCATCATCAAATTGCATTCCTTCAGTGCCGCCCCAAGGTCCACATTTCACAACCTCGGGTCGGTCCTTTGGCTTCTATGACAGTACTATTAGGAGGAATCTATAAGAATTTATATAATCTTAATTTAATCAACATATGAATGCAATTATTGAATTATAAAAATAAAATGCAACAGCAGAAAATATCACCAACCTCACTACTCTTGTATTCCACAATCGGCCCAGCGCCCTGAGTCTGCCACGTCTAAACAGCCCATGACAACTTTGGCATATTCCCCTAAAAATCTGTCTGGTTGAAACATATTATCCTTGAAAACCTTGATAGTGCGCCCAATGTCTAAACAGCCCTGAAGCATATATTTAATTACGACTTTATACAAATATATAATTAAACACAACACACATAAAACATTTTCCAACGTTTGACCCATATGAAAAATCATAAATTTAATTTGAATTTTAAATAGTAGATTTAATCCACCTCTTTAAACTTTTAATATAAAACAACTAAAATTAACCTAAAAAATACAGTACAAATAAAATTATAAAATTACATTAATAAGCATAATCAAAATAAAAATCCAACAACATGAAAAAAAAAAAAAAAAAAACTATCAACTAAATTTACAAATTCATATGCATAGTTACAAAAACTTGAAAATATAGAAGCGGGGATTCTAGCATTTTACCCTCATTTTTTTAAATTTTGGCAATATGCTTATATTTTGAAACTATATAGGTTTATGCCCTTGTTTCGAAACTCGATTTTGTAAAATCGAGTTTCAATCAAAAAACTCGATTGATAGATATTCGAGTATGAAGTAATCAAACTTAAAAAAAAAAAAAAAAAAAAAAAAAAAAAAAAAAAAAAAAAAAAAAAAAATGGCATGGAATCGAGTTCCATGCATTTTTTTTTTTTTTTTTTTTTTTTTTTTTTAAAGTTTGTTGAGCATCACAAACCTATAGCTGCGTTTTATAAGACCTATAGCGGCATTCTATATAGAACTTAAGCTCCATGAAATCGAGTTCTATGCAATTTTTTTTTTTTTTTAGTTTGATCACCCCAAACCTATAGCTACGTTTTATATGGAACTTGAGCTCCATGAACTCAAGTTCCATGCAAATTTTATTTTATATATTTTTTTAGGTTTGATCGTGCATAACTCGATTTTAAATCAATCGAGTTTTTTTTATTTATTGAAACTTGATTTTGAGAAAATCTATTTTCAAAACAGGGGCACGAATCTAAATAGTTTGGAAACAAGAGCATATTGCCAAATATTTTTTAAAAAATTGGGGTAAAAGGCTAGAATCCCCATATAGAAGCTCATTTGAAAGTTTTTTTTTGTTCAACTTTGAAAGTCTGAGGTCGGTTCCCAAAGTTTCAAGGCATATTACAGCTGTTTTTGAAGTTTCTAAAGGTATTTTTGTCATTTCAACAATTTTAAGGGGCACTTTTGTCATTTTGGTGGTTTAAGGGGAGTATTTTAGTCATGTTAAAGTTTCGAAGGTATTTTGCTCATTTTGGATTTTTTTAAAGTTATTTTGGTCATTTTGTAGGTTTGGGGGTATTTTTGTCATTTTGAAGATTTTAAGGATATATATATATATATATATATATTGTGTATTATTTTAGAATTCTTCAATGTACTTTGGTCATTTTAAATATTTTCAAGGACATTTTGTAATTTTTAAGGTTTAATGTTATTTTTAATATTTTAGAGATATTTATATCATTGCACTAGTTTTTAGGATATTTTGGTTCTTTTAGAGAATTTCAAAAGTATTTTCATCATTTTAGAGGTTTTGAGGATTTTTTTTTTTTTTTGTTATTTTGAAGATTTTTTGTAGCATTCTGGAGGTTCTAACACTATTTTGGTTATGTTGGAGATTTTGGGATATTTTTTTCATATTACAGGTTTCTGTTTTGTTGAAAATGTTTTATACCTCCTAAAGGTGCATAAAATATTTTTAGTCCTAAAGAAAGTGTTTTTCCTAATCAACAAAAATGAATTTTTTGACCTTTTTCTATTGCCCCATACTCTTTGTGAAGAGAAAACTTTTTTTTTTTTTTTCAAAAAAAGTTTACCACCTAAACAAATGAAAGTGGATAGCATAATAACAATTTGAAAACCATTAAACGGTTTATAATATATTTACATTGAACCACATGACATAATCACATATTTTAATATGTAACTTTTATTATATAATATATGATATTAAAAGGAAAATTTAAAAACACAACTTATTCTTAGTTTCAAAGTCATTGAAAACTAGGTTATTAGGCGAAAATGTGTTGTCCTCCTCATTCTCTCTTATAGCATGCCTCATGTATGCAGAGGCTTTCTCAATTTCAGCAATAGCATATGCCTGTAAGCCAACAGTAATACACTATTATTTTGGTTGGTTTAAATCTAGATATCAAGGCTACAACATGTATAATAAATAGTCACCTTGTCATAGGTTTCAACTTTACTGAAAGGTGCAAACATATAATTAGGGGAGGAGTCAAGGGGGGGTGAGGTGAGGCACCTGCCCCCCCCCCCCCTGACTCCACCTAAAAAGTCCCATGGGTAGCATCTATGCTCCTTTCTTAAATCCTTTGCCTGACATGTGGAAAAAAAGAAAAAGAGTAGTTTGTACTGTTATAGAAAAACAACCCTGACACCCAAAAAAAAAAGAGAGGAAAAGCTTTACAGTTCATGCCACTTAATAGTTACCATAGTAATATAACTTCTCTTTTTTAAGCTTTTAATTTTCCAAGTTGTCAATTTGATAATTACCATACACTGCACTTTAGTGTTTAACTCCAAAATATATATATATATATATATATATATATATATATATATATATATAATATTCACAACCATTTGAGTTATTCTACAACCTCAACTAATGCTATACATATTTTTCACAACTATCTTATGTGGTAGACTATGATTGATTGTTTGTCACTTTCACATACCTATATACAATTTTATAGATTATTGCTATACTCTTAACATTTTTTTTTTTGAGAAATACTATACTCTTAACATATTTAGATTGATTTATTTTCTCAATTGAATTTAAAGAATTAAATTGCTATGATTGATTGTTTGTCACTTTCACATGCCTATATACAATTTTATAGGTTATTGCTATACTCTTAACATTTTTTTTTTTTGAGAAATACTATACTCTTAACATATTTAGATTGATTTATTTTCTCAATTGAATTTAAAGAATTAAATTAGATATTTAAACTTTATGTATTTAGATTAATTTTTTTACTTTGTTAGTGACTATGCAACAATTTCAGAAAAAAAAAGAAAAAGAAAAAAGTCAAAGGCTATTCAATAAATTAAACTTGGAATGAAAAATAAATTATAGTTTACATTTACATCTATATTAAATTTTGAATGACAATTACAGTTGTTTACAACTTTTTATTCGTTTGGTTATGGATATTGTTTTTTTTTTTTTAGGTTATTATTGTTTAATATTTTCTTTAAATCTTGTCCCCTAAACTTAATTACCGGCTCTGCCACCGTGTATAATCTTCTTTGTCTTTTACTACCAGTCTCATGTTTGCATATCCTTTCTCATATCCATCATAATTCTGCATCGCAATTTTGTATATAATCATTGTAAACCAATAAAATTTGCATGAAAGGATGTAAATTGTAAAACCAAGGAAAATACATGCCCAAAATATTTAGTATGATTTGACCATTTCTTTAGATGACTAGCTCGCTTGGTCAATAATAAGAAAAAATATGGTGAATGCCAAAGATTGATTCTTTAGTAGCTAGTCTTTACAGAACCAAATGAGAGGTAGCTGAAAATTAAGTAAAGCATGATCAATATTGATTAATCAACTTACCATTACTTTCCAATAATGAGAAGAAACACTACAATGGATGTATGGGGCGAGGGATATTGTATTGCAAGTCTAACCGAAGGAGTTTGAGGTACTTATAGAGAAAAATGGTTTTTTTAATGCTAAACACTACTTTCCAAAATAACTTCTACTTGGAATTTATTCTCTAAAGTATAAAGTTACCAAACGCAACTTTATTCTAAGTTCTGTTTTTGAAATCAAGGAGAAACTCAATATATTAAGAATCAGTACCGAAAGTTACTTCAATTTGCACAAAATGTTGCATGCATGCATATATATGATGATATATGTTCCATGCGTCACCTCCATATATAATTTCATTTTGCCTAAAAGAATCTACTTTCACCAGCTTTTGCCTTTAGTTTCTTCAGGCAGAATGATAACTGTTAGTACATTAACTCGGATTCAGCTCAGAACAATGTATAATTAATGCCAAGTACTTTGAATCACCGAACAAAAATCTAATACCAAGTACTTCTTAGAGTATGTTTACTTGTTTAGGTATTTAAATTACAAACTTTGATTGAAAAAAACCCCACTTTCAGATAGGGACGGACCCACTTTAGGGCAATGAGACCCTGGCCCCTGAGTTGCGGAAAAATCAGCTCAAACAATAATAATAATTTTGTTGTTAAAAATTTATAATATTTTTTAGTTATTAGAAAGGACATGAAAGTTCATTATGTCCCCTTTCCTTTGATCAACTTAATGATTATTTTAAAAAATCATTATTACTGGTATTTTTTACTTTATTTTTCACATAAATTAAAATCTTAGGACCCTCATTCAAATCTATAATCTAGTCTATGAGGACCTCTCGTAGATACTGTAGGATCCCATCTTCAATCAATTAATCAGTAATTCAATCGGCTGACCGCTGACCCAAAAAAAGAAAAAGAAAAAGAAAAAAGCAAAAGATATGGTATTCTATCCTGATTGAAAAGAATCATTTCCACGTGATCCAACTGGAGTGATATAATTTGAGAATTGGCATGTTGTTACGTTGTTGTTGGTTGCTGACGATCTCATACATGACACACTCGAGATTCTGAGAAATGAAGTAATGAAGAACAACCTTGTCTTGGACAAGTGGAACGGTTCGTTCCGACGTAAACGGAACGGAGCGATATTGTAGTGGATGTGTGACCAATTTAATGGGTAGCAACGAGAAACAAACGGCGCGTGAACGGTGACTCCCATAGCTTAGTATTTACATCACCTTTATATGGGAAAAGAAACAAAGAAAGAAATGAAGTGAACAACTTATGGTTTAAAAGTTTTTGTTTTTTGCTTTTTCTCTCAATTTTTTATATATTAATTTTTAGTTTATTTGAAATAAACTAGTTTTTAGTTTTTTTTTGTAATATATCAATATAAAAGTTACTAAAAAATATTAAATTGAGTCATGTTAAGGAGTACCCTTAAGAAAATTATTAACAAACTATATTAAAAAAAAATTTGACAATACTTTTATAAAAAACAGAAAAAAATGTCAATATTAATTGTTTTTTTTCCCCTTAAATTTTTTTCTAAAATAGCTTGCTAATAAATATCCTCAAGCATCCGTTAACATTTTTCAAAAAGATTATATCTTTTGAAAAATACTCTGCAAATACAAAAAATAAGTAAAACTACAAATGACAGACCTTATTTTCCTTTTCCATAAAATGATTGATTGAATTTCAAGTTTCAGTTCTATTAATTAATGAATTTAATTTGTTCGAACTGTAATGCCCCGTTATATATATCATTTCATTGCAAAGCACTGTCTTTTCATTGAAACAGTGATGATGCTTAACATCAATATAAAGGTATCATATCTTGGAAATAATTCAATAAAAAATGAATATATTGGCAACAATTGAGTTTAGATTAAAAGGGGAAAAAAAGTGGCTCCAGCTTTTTTTATTCCCTCATATAATGGTTCTCATTTTCATTTGATAATCTGGACTTTCATTAAAGGAAAAAACCTAAGGAACAACCATGGTTTTAAAAACTGATACGATAAAAGAACCAAAAAAAAGACTGGTTATTAGTCTTCTGGTCGGACCCGCATCTCATGGACTATATGATAATGTCTCAATATTCATGTTATCATTATTTTAGATAATAATAAAACAACTTTGTTAAACATAATATTAAGTCAAACATAATGTCTTACATAACATCATATAATAGGATTTAAAGGGCACATATCCTAGCACTCCTAGCCCTAGCATGTCACTTGAAGTTCAAGCTTTACCAAATGGATGTAAAGACTGCATTCTTGAACGGGTTCCTTAAAGAATATGTCTATGTGGTTCAGCCTAAAGGATTCATTTGATAGGCCAATAATGTATTGACCCCTTGTGATCAATTAACCAATTAATTAGCTAAGTTAATTAATTAAGTTAATTAACATGCAATACGCATGGCAGCATAAACAAATCACCAACTAAGTTAAATGTAGCATAAATTAAATTTGACACGGGTGATTTGTTTACGAATAGAGAAAACCACCAAGGCAAAACCTCACTGGGTAAATTTAAGGTCACCACTCCCAAGAATCCACTATTATCAAAACAAGCGGTTACAGATAAAGGAATCCTAGTACCTTATATTAACCTACAGTTGAGCCTTTACCCCAATACACAATTGGACTTATTTTGTAGTGACAATCTCTCCTATTCAATGCACGGCTCCTAGTACGTGACTAACCAATCAATGCGTGGATCCCAGTACGCGGCTTACTCACCAACTTGAGAAGGATGTTGGCTGCAAAGTTCTTCAGTTCATCAACACGATGAAGATCACAAAGCCCCTTCGTTACAAAAACCTATGGTGTACAAACTCAGTAGCTTCTTCAAGAGAAAGATGAACTAGGGAAAATTCTGTCTTTGGTCACAATTTGCTTGAACAAAACCTTTGCATCAAGTTTCATCCACTGAGACGGCCCTTAAAATAATCCTTATATATGTTTAATGTTGTGAGAAAAGAAAACCTAAACAAGTATATACGGATATGTGTAAAATCAGATCTGAAAAACTAATTTTCGTAAATCTCGATAGATAGGTTATCTGTCAAACAGCTGTCGAGCATCGGACTAAATTTTCCTTTCAAACCTTGATAGATACAATCTGTCGAGTTAGCTATCAAGATTTAAAATATAACACTTCTTCATTTGTTTCTTGGGCAGATTTGCATGGCTTCAGTACTTGGACTTGAACTCTTGTTCCTTGAAGTATTAAACACATCTTAGATCTACCCAATTATAAGTAAAGTACGTTTTTTCAAAGGATTAGCCAATTCTAAATGACATATATTCTTAACATGATTCACATATGTCCTAACAATCTCCCCCTTTGGTAATCTTTGACAAAACCACAACAAACAAATAAATATATGAGAGAAGTCATAAATCAATCAACTCATATTTACTTGTTGAATACAATAAAATCTAATCCTAACACAAACTCTTGAAAAATTTTGCAAGAAGAGAGTTCATGGAAAAATAGACTTTGACACATGGAAGGCGATGCCGTACTATACTGGCCGGTACATACTGTACTGGTGCACCGGTACAGGTACACCCCCTATTTCGTACCAAAAAAAATACTGGCCATACCAACCGCATACTGGCTGTACTGGTGAATTCCGGTCATACCAGCCAGTAAATGAATACTGGACTAAAATTTCATAACTTTGGTGAAGATGGCTTTAATGGTGAAGATCATGGTGGAAAAAACTGGAAGATGGAGATGAGAAACTAGAAGCAAAGGCAAATGTAGAAGAAGCAAAGGAAGAGTTTGATGTGGTAGAGGAATAAAACCTGCTTGACGGTGAAAGTGGGCGCAGGACTGGTCCACTTGATTTGGTTCTAGAGGAAGAGGTCGCCATTTTTGAGCTAGAGAGAGAAATCAAGAGAAAGAGAAATCAGGAGAACGAGAGAGAAAGAGAGGATTTATAGCTAGGGATTGAAAGGGGCAAATGGTAATTAAGTTGGAAATGTAAGGGTGATTTGGGTATTTGAAATGTTGTGTTAGTTAACTCAACCATGGTGGACCCTGAGTGAGGAAATGTATAGTGTGGGTTCTAATCTTAACGGTAGGAATGATGTTGACATTGCAAAGTGATGAAAATTGGAGCCATTTGTCCAACAACTCTTTTTTTTTTCCGGTGTTATATGAATGAACACATTACTTCTTTTTATTTTATTTTTTATTCTATCTTGTATATAAAAAAAAAAAAAAAAAAAAAGTAATGTTTTATTGTAAACAGGAGGTAATGTTTTATGGTAAATAGAGATTTTGTGTATGTGCACGCGTGTGTGTATATATATATATTATATATATAATATATATATATATATATATATATATATATATATATTAAATAGCAGTAAACCCAAAACGGTACACCGGTATTGACCAGTATCCGAAATATATCGTACCGGTGGCCAAACCGGTACAGCCTCCTATATGGTATTGACTTCCTTGCTTTGACAACCTGTATTTCTAAAATACTTTAATCAAAACTCATCACAGCATCTTAGTGTGAAATAGAAATAAAATATTACATACAATAAATAACAAGCATATGCAAAAAGAGAGAAAAGAAACAACGCATGAAGAGATAGGTGAAAGAATGTAATAACAACCTCAATATATATATCAATAAGAGTACAAAGTTTGCTAACACAAAGTACGAACAATGTATCTAAAAATAGAAAGAAAATAAAAGATACAAAAAGTTCTCACTACATCCCTCAAAACAAAATAAGCACTCCCCCTAACAAAAATATTTCCTATACTA
The DNA here is from genome assembly GCA_014183005.1 of Castanea mollissima. Lineage (NCBI taxonomy): Eukaryota > Viridiplantae > Streptophyta > Magnoliopsida > Fagales > Fagaceae > Castanea > Castanea mollissima. The sequence goes on along the minus strand of JACAVU010000001.1, from coordinate 1,289,151 downwards.
ACTCTTCCCCTAAGTACATGACTACTCTCATACCCAAAACTACTCTCCCTTTTTGTCACGAATGACAAAGGGTAAGTCACTAAGAAGCAATCATCTCCTCGTCACCAGAAGAGCTAGAAGCGTCATCCTCATCAGCATCACCACCATCAGAGTCACCATCATCTTCCTCATCTGTTGAAGCCTGTGAAGATGGAGATGGAGAAGCAACGAAACCACCCATGACAACTTGTTGTGGTGCGATACGACTAACACAGGTGTTCACTTGATACAACTCATGAGTGAGTGTATCGAGGCAAGCATCCATGAGCTCAAATTGTGCCATGATGGCCTCGAGAGTCACACCACCCACGGAAGAGGAAGATGCAGAGGTGGATGGAGTAGAAAGGGCTAGAGGAGTCGTCGTCTCGGTCTGTGGTCACTTCGATTAAAGCTGGGCCTTTCTCCGTCTAAAGGTCGCCGCGTCAATGGCACACGTGATAGAGAAGTGATCAGACTCTAGATAGGAGACTGAGGAGTGGCGAATGATCCTCGTGATAGCAGAAGGAAAAAAAAGCTTTTCACGGATTGCCTTGTCCTTATAAACATCTATATAAGAGAGTGTGTGAAGTGAGAGGGAAAGTCTATGGTAAGCCTCTCAAGGAGGGACAACAAAAAGCGAGCACGAGGCTCAGTAATCGAATTATAGTGAGACAAGGGATGTAGAACAAATGTCATCACCATATTCAGAATCCTCAGACCTTTTGCAAAGGCCAAGCAAGAGGTGTTTTAACGTCCACCTTATGATGAAAGTGTCTCATAGAATAGAGACATGAGCTCGTCTTTAGACACAGTCTTAAGACGACGGTAGCCGGGGTAGTTAGGATGCGCTACCCTCGAAACGTATAGCACCTCGGATATAAGATCAGAAGTGACTACAATGCGCGTACCTCGAATGCGAGTGATGAAATGAGGTACAGAATAATCAAATACGTGCATATTGGAGTAGAACTTCTGTATGATCACGGAGGGACAAGTGACCGAGATGTCACAAAGGGACTCCTAACCCCTACTGTAGATGACAGTGGGAAGGTCAGTATCAGAGAAGTTCGATAGGATAACGTGGCGTTTCGAATGAATGCCACGTTTAGAGAAGTTCTCCGAGAAGTCCTTACGGGCTTTCTCATCACGGAACTGAATGTGAGAAGGGCTAGAATTAGAAGAAGATGCCCCGAAATGAAGAGGGTTCCAAGACGGAGTAGAATTGCTCTTTTTAGGTGCCATAGAGCAAACTAATCGAGAGAGAGAGAGAGAGAGAGAGAGAGAGAGAGAGAGAGAAGCAGAAGAGTACCAAACACAGTTAATATCGATAAGAAAAAAAGGAATGGTACGTATGCATGAAAAATGTATGAACATGTGATATGCAACAAGAAAAATATCATGGGCTTAGCCCAATCCAATCCTACTAGCACACATGCTTTTAACATATAGAACACAGATCTATAATGCATGAAAAATTGTTAAAATGCAAATGTGTTGCAATGCATGAGCATAAAGGATCATTTAAACAAAAGCAACCCAAAAATTTTGTACAAACCTCATTAATTTTGATAAACTTTAGAAAACATAACTTTTGAAAACCTTTGACTTCTAGGAACCTAATGAACAAAACATGCGCATATTATGCACTCTTTCTCTCACATTCGAGGACAAATCTTGTTGATGGATCCTATTCCATCTGCTGAGAAAGCCTTCTCCTTGCTGATTCAAGATGAGAAGCAAAGATCAGTTGGGCAAGGTAGCACAATGGTCCTTTTATGGAGTCCACAACACTTGTAGCAAAGATCATGAATCTTGATTCCAAGACCTTCAAGAAAGGTAAGGAAAAGCCCACTTGCAACCACTGTGGATTGCGTGGTCAAACCATGGAGAAGTCCTACAAGCTCCATGGCTACCCTCCTAGCTACAAGACCAAGCCAAGGGCTAATCACGTTTCATCTTTTGATGTTGCTCAAGAGTCTGTTGTTGTTACCACTCAACAAGCATTCCCTTTTACAATGGAACAATGTCAAAAATTGCTTGTTATGATTGGAGGGAATGATGCTCAAACCAACACCGTTGCCATGGCAATAATAAATTTGTTTTCATGAGTTGATAGATTCTCTTAAAAACGCACAAATTGGAGTTGACAAAACTTTCAATCTAACCCATACCACGTTATTAATACTCCTAAAAAAATATGTGTAGGGGCATTGGGCCCAGTAATTTATCAGGGATGGCCCAATGAAGTCTTTTGGGCTAGAAACCCAAATCCGAAGACATCAAAATGATCTTGGAGTATCTAAATGTCCAATTACGTCCGAGGAGTAGATTTGTCCTCTGATTGTTAAGCCGAGGACATAGGAAGAGAAGTTTAGTGTCCACGGGTTATGTTATAAAGAATCCTACGACTACGGGAATACACAGTACACGTGGAGGACAATAGAAAGAGCGGTGGAATATCTAAAGTAAAGCTGCTACCACCGCTCATACATTAAAAGCTCTGTAATTGATACGCTGACTGCATAGATGGAAGGATGGGACCTGAGCATGGAGCTTGGAACTTGGTCCCTAACCCCAGCGGGCTTTAGGGAAGGATGGATGGGACAAGTATCCAAAATCAGGATTGCAACCATGAGGTAGAAGATGATGAAGAGAAGAAAAGAAGTATAAATAGAAGGGAAGACATACGAAGAGGAGGGGGGACTTTTTCAGGAAGAAAAAGGGCCAATAGTATATGATTGTATCCAAACTTTAGGAAACCCTATTATAAATTATCCTCGGATTGTGTCCGAAGAGGAACTTTCAGTCTTACTCCTGTAAACAGTTCTTTATTTTGTGTCATTAGGCCCAAAGCCCGTTCTTTTCCTTATCATCTAAATCATCCTTGAAATCTAGATTGTAAACCCATCCTCTACAAATTTTATTGTAACAAAGGCCTTTCAAGCTCATTTCCTTCCAGTCCTAGTTTGGGAATTTGAATTGTGTCCTTACAATATGTATATTTGATATCATTTAGTTTAATTTATTTAGTATTTAAATAAATAATAAATCACATAAAAATTAAAAAAAATTAATTTCTAATTAAAAAAAAAGATAATTAAATCAATTTTTTTATTCCTTTCATTATTATTAATTTTTTGGAATAACATGTTTATGTTCTTTGTGTTCTTCCCAAGATATAACCCATATTCTTAAATCAATAAAAATTAATCAAAATAACATTTCGTGGTTATATCTTAAACATCCATATTTTTATCTACTTTTACAGGAAACAGTAAAAATCAGCAAGTTGCATTGTTATTTGAATAGAAAAAACGGTGCTCACTCGCTTTCTACCTCCCCAAGATGAACTCAGCCCTAGATGTAATCATCCTAATACTAAAACGACTATTCACATTCCGAGGGATTGTACTTGGGTCAACAAATGTGGACAACCTTCTTTAATCCTTAAAACTCTACCAAATTTCTACAATATTGACATTATTCGAGAGTGCATAAAAAAGTGGTCTCGCATGAATCGAAGTGGTGTAAATATATTCCTAGGATTTCTTTATTACAAGGTTTCGTGGTTATACCTTAAACATCCCTATTTTTATCTACTTCTACAGGGAACAGTAAAAATCAGCAAGTTGCATTGTTATTTGAATAGAAAAAAACGGTGCTCACTCGCTTTATACCTCCCCAAGATGAACTCTGCCCTAGATATAATCATCCTAAAACTAAAACGACTATTCACATTCCGAGGGATTGTACTTGGGTCAACAAATGTGGACAACCTTCTTTAATCCTTAAACTCTACCAAATTTCTATAATATTGACATTATTCGAAAGTGGTGCTATTCAAACCTCTAGCTTAGCACGGGCACTAATATTGATGCATTCAATTTTAAATGGAAATGGAACATCACTTTTGCATTCTCTATTTGGAGTATATGAGTGGCCCGAAATTCAGACAAATACCCACATTGCACGCCATTTTCCTCTGAGGATCTCGTGGCATCCACCACCAAGCAACCATATCAAAATTAAAACTCTGATGGGAGTGCTTTGGAACTCCCGGGTATTACGGGAGCTGAGGGTTATCTTATTAGAGATGCCAACGGTAATTGGATAGTTAGATTTTCTATTAATTTAGGAACTATTAATACTAACATAGTTGTTGAACTTTGGGCTATTCTTTGGACTCGCATTAGCAAAGAGTATACCCTGGTTCTGCTAGAATTTGACTTATTGTTTGCAACAAATTGGTTAATTGCTATTACCTCTCATTTCTCACCTGCTTTAACCTAATATTAAGCCAAGTTAATTAACAAGTTTGTTAATTAAATCTAGATTAAACAAATATGTGTAAAACAAATATAATGAGGAAAATAAAGAACACACAAATCCGATGACCCAGGAAAACCAAACCGATAAAAAAACCTGGGGAGGATTTAACCTAACTATTTTCAAGGTAAAAACAGATCCACTATGAAAAAATTGAAGTTTGTATAATAAGACTTAGACCACTAACATCCTATTGTTACTTCGTGTAGAAAACTTACTACCACGACCACGTGACAAAGCAACCACAAGTTCTCCTACTTGTGAGTTTGAGACACCTCTTAAAGGTTTTAGATCTTCTTGAAAGTTCTTTGTGTAGCAACTGAATCACCTACCAATTCTTGATGTGAATCTTGATCTTTGTAGAACTATGCATGTATTCTAAGGTAAATACCTCTCAGATCTCACAAAAGATTAAACACATAACACACCAAAGACTCTAAAAACGTGGCTAGCATTTTTCCTTTTATACTTGAAGTAAAACACTTAACCCTACACGTCACATGGGCTTGGACTGATTTGGAAATTCTGCAAAAAATTCTTGATCCACGATTTTCGATCAATCGAGTCTATTCTTCAATCGATCGAGCATTGCAGAAATAAAACAGTAATTTCTTACAATTAGTTGGTTTCAAATTTACATTAAACCAAACTTTGAGCAAGTCCAAACCTAGACTAAATGTTTTGATAATGGTTTGCCAACATATACAATTTAAAGTTCTAATAAAATAGTTCCTAAAGTCTTAGAACCTAACAAAAATAGTAAAAAATGTTGCATTATTATATATATATTTTATAAAAAAGTTACATTACTAAACCTATTGATGAGTAGATTCACTGGAGAGCTAGAGGTCCTCATGAAATCATAAGTAGTAGTTTAGGGATGTCAATTACAACTTGTTAGAGAGTGGGTACTCAACTTGACCCGACGGCACATATTTTACCCAACCCATTAGGGTATTTAGGGTGGGGTTTTTACTTGCTCTCGAAGTTGACATATCTAGTATGGGTATTGCCCAACCCAAACTAATGATTCTTTCCCTCTTATATATATATATATATATATATATATATATAAAACATTGTTTTTTTTTTTTTTTTTTGCCATAAAAACATAAACCAAAGAAAACCGAATTTCTCCAACGATTACCGTTACAAAGTTGCCAAGCCAAGAGAAACAATTCAATTGGCCGATGAACCTTTAAGTAAATTTCTTGTTCCAATCTCAAGTTGCAACCCTTTGTTTTAGTACTGTCCTCAACTCCGAAACCAACACAGTCGAATAGAAGCAATCTCACCATGTTAAAATATGATGGAATTATACAGATAAACCCATCTCATAATAATAGTATTAATGGTCCTGAAATCTTCCTGCTGAGCTCCACCAATTCTAGCCATCTTGTCTTTTTGTCACATGAAGAAAGTTGTCTCACATGAATCGAAATCATGGAGGATATTTGCAGAATAACGTTGGTGAGGGAAAAAATATAATAAGTTGACGTGCGTTAGAAACAATACTATAAACTAGCATCTCGAGTTTAAAATTGTCGATTTTAATCTAATTATTAAGTCTCAAATACTGAATTCCACTGGCTGATCTGGTTAGTTTTTGCCAGATAGATCTCGAGTCTTATAGACTCGAGCTAAAAAGCAAAACCGAGTCTCTGAGACTCGATTTTGGTACCTGAAGACGAAGAGGAACGATCTGACAAAGAACGAAGAACAAAGGAAGAACTAAAGAGGAGAACAGAGGAAGAAAAAAGACGTTGGAGCCCTGATTTGGTCGATTGAATGAAGAATGCTGGTTGATTGAACGCTAGAGCTCCAATCTAAAGAGGAACGATGTGCAGCGTCGAAGATCTGATGAAGAACAAAGAACAGAGGAAGAACTGAAGAGGAGAACGGAGGAAGAACGAAGAACATTAGAGGTCCGATCTGGTCGATTGAGTGAAGAACGCTGATTGATTGAACGTTGGAGCTCCGATCTAAAGAGGAACGATTTGCAGTGTCAAAGAACGAAGAAGAACAACCCTGGGTTAGAAGAACTTGAGGAAGAAGAAGGAAAATCAGATGGTGAAACTCGAGTCTTTAAAACTTGATTCTTAAAAGTGAAACTCGAGTCTTAAAAACTTGAGTTTCACGTGGATTTTCCTTCCACATCAGCTACCACCACTTACAAATTAAGACTTAAATACTCGAGTTTTATCTTGAAACTTGAGTTTTAGACACTCGAGATGTTAGTTTTCAACATTGTTTTAAAACGTGACAACTAACTAAATTTTTTTTATATTTAATGTAATTTGGAAAAAAAAAATCCGAAATGATGTAAATAGTATATAAGGTTTCATAGTAATATATAATATCCCTATTTTTATGTAGTTTTATGGGAAAAAAAAAAAAAAAAAAAAAAGAAAATTGCATTTTTTGCATAGAAAAGAACAATAATATTGCTCTCTCGCTTTCTACCTTCCCAAGATTAACTCTACCCTAGATTTCACCATCCTGAAACACCTATTCACATTCTGATCGAATTGTAGTTGGGCCAACCAACTATGGATAACCTTTTTAATTCCTTAAACCCTACCAAATTTCTACTTTACACAAGTGGGATTTTGGTACCGGTCAACATACACAATCCTATGTGGCTACTTATGTAAATGGCAATCAAAGCTAGGATCATCAGATGTTCTCATTAAGTGGCTACAAAATGTCACAATCCTAATTCTTTTTTTTTTTTTTTTTTTTGAGAAGGCACAATCCTAATTCTTATCATACGAATTTGGGTATGTAATAATTAACTTACTAGTATAACTAAAAAAAATTAAAAAAATTACGAAATACCAAAATATAAGAAAACTCCAAATAAATCTCTTACAATCCAATTTTTTTTTAGAAAAAAATTTCATAATTACAATAGGGTAAGAAAATTTGAATCTTAGATATCTTAAAATAATAGGAAGTTCCAACCAGTTAAACTACAAAACTCTCAGTAATTCATAAATATCTTTAATGATAAAACAAGTTCCAAATGTTACATCATTAGTCATTCAATTGCCCAACAAAATTTTCTTCGCATTTAGACAAATCCTAACATTGCACATCATTCTCCATAATAGATCTGGTGGCATAGACCATCAAGAAATTCTATCAAAATCAAAACACCAATGGCAGTGTTCTAATACACTCAAATCTTGCGGTAGCTAGGGCTTGAGTTATTAGAGATATCAATTATAGTTGTCAGTATTGTATAATATGCAATACATATTGTATTGTGTACAAAAGTATTAGTATTGTATATAGGATTAGAAATTCGCATGTATTGTAAGATACTTAGATGTAAATCATATATTAAAAATTTTGCATATCGTACAATACATAACTATATTAGTTTAAAATGGATTTTATTGATAAAATGTTTTTTAATTTGAGTCCAAAAAAAAAAAAAATTTTGAGAAGTGTCCAGGAAGTTATTATACTTGTTTTAACACAAAATTATTAGGCGACTTCTTTGAGCTTAATTAAATAAAATGTCCATGAGTTTAACAATCACATACATGCAACAATTGAATATGCATTTGTTCATCAGTTTAGGAAATCATTTTTAAAATGCCATGTTTATTATGTTAAGAATTTTGGTATTATTGTTTAAAAAGTCTGGCAAATGTGCAATTTACACCCCTCAAGTTTGAGGCATTTGAATTTTACATCCTGAATTTTCAAATATTAAATTTTACCCTTGGAATTTATATTATATTTGCATCAATAACCTCTTCATCCATATTTTTCATTAAATGCCACATAAGCTCATCACTCGTGTTTAGCTCGTCCAATAAAATGATATCACATCATCATGTGCCATCATTTTATTGAGCGACTTAAACAAGTGGCGCTTAATAGAAAATATGAAATGAGAGGTTGTTGATACAAATATAATGTAATTTTAGATGGTAAAATTCAAATTCTGAAATTTCATAATGTAGAATCCAAAAACCCCTAGCTTTAGGGGCGTACTTTGCCTTTAGCCAAAGTTTATTTATTCATAATATTAATAAATGAGAAAAGTTAATTAATGGCTCGTAAATAGGATCTCTTGTGAGGAATATTCTTGGGTCATCATGTTCTACCCATTGTAAGTGCCGAACCGCAGAAGTATAAGGTTTGTTAACAAAAACAGAAATTCTATCTGTACATCCAAAGAAATGGTAGTCTTTCCATAATTCTTCGGAGACATCAAGAATTCGATTATTAAGATGGTTCTGATGATGATCCTTTTTGGCTTTCTCAGATGTTTGAATTTGGTTTTGTCAGACTCATCAAATTAACGAGTCATAATCAAATTAACCAGTTTCCTGATATTATCCAAAAGGCTGTTGCAGAGGTTGCAGCAACCCCTTATGTTTCAATCCGATGTTGGAGTACTTTACCTAAATGGGAAAAGAATAATTGGATGAATGTTCAACCTTCCAAGCATCTTGTTCTTATTAACGGATATACTCACCAAGGTCAATGGTATGAAGGCAATGCTTATGTTTCCCATAAACATCCCTATGCTCTTGCTGAATGTTGGAGAAGTTACTTTAATAATCGAATTCTTGATGTCTCCGAAGAATTATGGAAAGACTACCATTTCTTTGGATGTACAGATAGAATTTCTGTTTTTGTTAACAAACCTTATACTTCTGCGGTTCGGCACTTACAATGGGAAGAACATGATGACCCAAGAATATTCCTCACAAGAGATCCTATTTACGAGCCATTAATGTATTGTGGTTTCTGTAACCAATATTCAACCTATCATGAACATGATTGCAATGATGATCCCCCATAGGATCCCTTTCCAGGAGACCCTTATGCTGGTTACCCGTCTGATGTAGCTTCTACTTAGAAGCATATTGATCCAGCTAGATGATGCTACTATTTGCCGACGGAACTTTCCTGACAACATGCCGACGGAACTTTCCTGACAATAATGATCCATTATTGACTACTCCAAGCTTTTTGAAAAAGATAAAGTTATTCTGCTGACTACTTGGCACTACCAACCAGCCTACTTTCAGTCTCAAAAGCCGATTTGATTCCTTCCGGATATTACGGTCCTATTACCCCTCACGGGTCCTAATGTGAATAGTAAAATGTCACTATTTACTTTGTACTGTTTATTACTTTATTTCACTTATATAAGGTGGGTTGTCCCTTATTGTTAAACTCAGAATATTTTTATAGGATTTCCCTTTGGGTCACCCCCTAACTATCATCACCTTCGCTCTTTTGGATTTGCTTGTTTCGTTCTTCTTCAGCCTCATGAGCACAACAACTTGAGCCTCGATCTAGACTTTGTTGTTTCCTTGGTTATGGCAAAACACAAAAAGGGTATCGGTGTTATGATCCTGTCTTTCATCGCCTTCGTGTTTCTCGTAATGTTGTCTTCTGGGAACACCGCTTGTTTGTTGAACTCTCTCATTTTCGTTCTTCCCTCACTACCTCATCTGTACCTGAAGTCTTTCTAGAGGAGTCTCATGTTCCTTCTCCAAATCCTCTTGATCCTTCTTTAGACTTCTCTATTCAAACACCAGATCCTTTTAATGTCTCTTCTGGACAGGTCGAAGATGAGCAGATTGATGACGAGCTACCCCAACTTGAGCTTGGGTCCCCTGCTCCTGCTCCGCCTGAAGATCCTCCACAAGACCTTCCACCTCCACAAGACATTCCACCTCGTCACTCAACCCGGGTAGGATCCATTCCTACACATTTACTTGATTATCATTGTTACACTGCACTTGCTACACTCCATGAGCCTCAAACCTATCGTAAGGCCTCCACTGACCCATTATGGTAGATTGCAATGAAAGAGGAACTTGATGCATTAACCAAAACCATACTTGGGACTTAGTTACTCTCCCTCCTAGACAGTCTGTGGTTGGTTGCAAGTGGATCTACAAGATTAAGACTCGCTCAGATGGGTCCATTGAGTGCTATAAGGCTCGTCTTGTTGCAAAAGGTTTTACACAGGAGTATGGGATTGATTATGAAGAGACCTTTGCTCTAGTTGCTCGCATCTCATCTGTTCGTGCCCTTCTGGCAGTTGCTGCTGCTAGAAAATGGGATCTTTTTCAGATGGATGTTAAAAATGCATTCCTTAATGGGGATTTGGTGAAGATGTCTGTAAGTTGATCTTCTCGTAATGTTGTCCACCACTGGCTATTGTTTTCTCCTTGGCTCTTCCTTGATTTCTTGGCGAAGTAAGAAACAAACATTTGTGGCCCACTCCAGTACTGAAGTAGAATATTGTGCTCTTGCTGATACCACATCTGAGCTTCTTTGGTTACGAAAGCTTCTTATAGACTTAGGTGTGTCTACATCCTCTGCTATTCCTCTTTATTGTGATAATTAGAGTGTCATTCACATTGCTCACAATGATGTCTTCCATGAATGGACTAAACATATCGAGATTGATTGTCATTTTATCCGTTATCATCTTGTTCATGGTGCTCTCAAGCTCTTCTCCGTGTTAGTCAAGAGCCATCGAAGCCAAACAAGCTCACAAGTGGTGTTGGCAAGGACACGATACTCAGCCACGGTACTGGAACGAAAAACCACGTCTTGCTTCTTGCTACGCCATGAGATAAGATAAGTGCCCAACAAGAAACAAAAACCTGTGATGGAGCATCGATTAATCAGATCACTTGCCCAATCCACATATAAATAAGCATGGAGCTCAAGAGAATACCGAGAGTATTGAAGACCATGATAAAGTGTGTCCTTAACGTATCGAAGAATCCAAAAATCAGCAGCATAGTGGAACAAACAAGGGGCATCCATGAACTTATTAACCTTACTCATGGCATGTGAAATATTCAAGTGAGTGATAGTGACATAGATCAGACTTCCAACCAACTAATGATAACAAGTAGCATCTAGAAGTTGAAGGGTCATGACAACTGGAGCACTACAAGACAAAAAGTACAGTCTGGCCAACAATTATTGCCGACTGCCACCGTGTCCTGATGAATGATCGATACTATGATAATATAGAAATCTCTCTTGTTGACCACTTGCATGATGATAAAATCCTTAGTAAAAGGCATATCTTCACCAAAGCTTTTCATATAATTTCTACGGATTCTAAAACTCATGAAAGTCTTCCTTGCATGAGACTTTTGACCAAGTCTTTCCTTTGGTCCATAATCCTCCGTAGAATGATATCCTACTACAATAATGATTCCCATCACCTATCCTACTACAATAATGTTCTCCATCACCCTTTCCACATTATTCCCAAACACAATCATGGTCATCTTAGTATTCATTTTCCGGCACAACTATTACATATTCTTATTGAACTTTGGCTTTTGAAACGTACTCTTCAAAAGAATTTTATTGATACTATTGACTCACACTTTTCTAAAAAATATTCTATTATACTATTAACTATAGCCAACTGGCTTAACATCCTCTCCCTTACTTGGCAGGACAAAGTAAGATTTAATACTACCACTACTAAGTGGAATATTATGACTTCTTCGACAGAGAAGAGGGACAAGGGGAAAGCACCTGCACAGGACTTTCCTCAAGACGAAAGGTTCCCAGCGGGATACCCTTTTGTAATGCATGAAGGTGCATCTTCTGGAGTAAAATCCAGTAATGCAACATCCCTTCAGGAATTTGTCCCGACAGAGGAGACATATTCCAGTGGTGATATCATATTAACTTTACAGGAAGTATTGAACACAGATTTGCAATTTCATAATGGAATCTATAGTGAATTACCAGATTCCATTAAATTCATTCTAGATAATCTTCAATCTGTTTACGCTCAAAACAATTGAGTAGAGCTATCCTTTTGTTTAATAGAGTTAAGACATTGATTATGGGTTTCACACTTTGTACAAAATTTAAATTTTACTTTTTGTCCAAAGGGATCAGTAGTAATTCCATCATTCTCAGTAAGGAAGGGATACAAAGAGTTAATAAAAGGCAAACCAAGAATCACTTTATCAGTCATGTTCTTAACAAGAACAGAGGGGATCTTAAAGCAAACATTATCATGGCAAACATGAGCATTATTTAATTCATATTTTATTTTCATTTGGGAGCAGTCTCAGAGTACATGAAAAAACTCATCCTTTCCCCGGTCTTTTAATTAATTATGAAGATGGTTCTGATGATGATCCTTTTTGGCTTTCTCAGTGTTTGAATTTGGTTTTGTCAGACTCATCAAATTCACGAGTCATAATCAAATTAACCAGTTTCCTGATATTATCCAAAAGGCTGTTGCAGAGGTTGCAGCAACCCCTTATGTTTCAATCCGATGTTGGAGTACTTTACCTAAATGGGAAAAGAATAATTGGATGAATGTTCAACCTTCCAAGCATCTTGTTCTTATTAACGGATATACTCACCAAGGTCAATGGTATGAAGGCAATGCTTATGTTTCCCATAAACATCCCTATGCTCTTGCTGAATGTTGGAGAAGTTACTTTAATAATCGAATTCTTGATGTCTCCGAAGAATTATGGAAAGACTACCATTTCTTTGGATGTACAGATAGAATTTCTGTTTTTATTAACAAACCTTATACTTCTGCGGTTCGGCACTTACAATGGGAAGAACATGATGACCCAAGAATATTCCTCACAAGAGATCCTATTTACGAGCCATTAATGTATTATGGTTTCTGTAACCAATATTCAACCTATCATGAACATGAATGCAATGATGATCCCCCATGGAATCCCTTTCCAGGAGACCCTTATGCTGGTTACCCGTCTGATGCAGCTTCTACTTAGAAGCATATTGATCCAGCTAGATGATGCTACTATTTGCCGACGGAACTTTCCTGACAATAATGATCCATTATTGACTACTCCAAGCTTTTTGAAAAAGATAAAGTTATTCTGCTGACTACTTTTGGCACTACCAGCCAGCCTACTTTCGGTCTCAAAAGCCGATTTGATTCCTTCCGGATATTACGGTCCTATTACCCCTCACGGGTCCTGATGTGAATAGTAAAATGTCACTATTTACTTTGTACTGTTTATTACTTTATTTCACTTATATAAGGGGGGTTGTCCCTTATTGTTAAACTCAAAGCCATTCTTTCCTTGGCCGATAGTGTTGTTGTGTCTTTCATGTTCTGTCCGTGTCTACCTGACCTTGTGATACTTCGTTGTTGTGTCGATCTCACTGTCGTTGGCGCCACCGCCATTGTAAAAAGTCCCAGATTCGAACAGTAAGGCCCGTGAAGCCAGGAGAGCATGAGGGCGTGAGAGGAATAGGGTTGATGTCCGGTATGTGTTACGAAATGCAACGGTTGTGAGAAAAACATAATAATTGAGTGTTATAACTAAGTTATATATTGATAGGATGTGGATATCCGACTCCTCTGTTAGCTCTAGGACTGGTTGTCCTCCTGATATTGTGAATGAAGAAGACCACACTGTTGAAGAAAGTGAGTACCCAGATTTTAGAAATTGGAATATTCCTAAGGTTTCTACTAAATCTGTTTATGATCTTAATTGGACTGAAAAAAGTATTTTCTCTGAATATAGAGCTCGAACTGTTGAACAAACTTTTTCTATTTCCAAAACCCATGAAAAATGTTGTTTATTTTCTAAGAAAAATATTAACGAGTTTTTGTCTAAGAAAAATCTTAAATATTTACACATTGGTTTGGTTCAAGTTGCTGTTAAACCTTTAACAAGAAAAGGAATTGACGCTTCTATGCTTATGTGTTTACGTGATGCTAGATTTAAGAAATTTAAAGATAGCATTCTTGGCATGATTACTGCTTCTTTGTAAAATGGTTAAAACAACAGCTAAAAGATAAAAAGAAAGCTAAATATGAAATGGGTAATTTCTGTGAACAATATGGTTTACCTCCTATTGCCCCTTCCAGGCAAAAAGGAAAAAGTAAACATGATAAGGTTTTCAAAAGTTATTCCCATAAAAAGTATAAAAGACACAGAACCCACTTTGTTAAACCCAATGATTTTTATGCTAAAAACAAAACTGCTTTTCGAAACTTATCGTAGAATTAGGTCTTTTAACCTTATCTTCTTTCGTTAAGTTTTTCAAAAACTTATCAAGATAATCTTTCTGCAAATTAGGATCTTCAATCTTACTTATCATGGTTAATAGTAAATCATCATTTTCTTTGCTTTTGGTTAACATTTTAACAGATTTAATCACATTACAACAAGAATCTCTACAGCCAAGTTTAATATTAGGAGTTTTAGAAATATCACTACAGGAGTGGTAATCATAATCAGATGAGGAGGAAAAATCCTCTTCAAAGGAATCAGTTGAAGCAGCAGATTCAAGAATCTAAAATAATTCATTTTGATCACTATTATTAATGTTCAACATGTTCAACTTATTTTTCAACTTACCAGGCTTTTGGGTACAGTCTTTACTGAAATGGTCAAATTTGCCACAGTTAAAGCACTTACCTTTTCCTGATCTCTGTTTATCATGTTTTCGAAAAGCAGTTTTGTTTTTAGCATAAAAATCATTGGGTTTAACAAAGTGGGTTCTGTGTCTTTTATACTTTTTATGGGAATAACTTTTGTAAACCTTATTATGTTTACTTTTTCCTTTTTGCCTAGAAGGGGCAATAAGAGGTAAACTATATTGTTCACAGAAATTACCCATTTCATATTTAACTTTCTTTTTATCTTTTAATTGTTGTTTTAACCATTTTTCATCATTGCACATATTAATTCCAATTTTCTTAATAGTGCTGAAAATATCACCATAAGTTAAATTATCAAAGTCAATAGAATCATTTTTACCAATTAATTCATTTTTTACCTTATGAGCAAAGATAGGAGGCAAACCGTCAATAAACTTCTCTTTCCAATAAGGCTTCGTAGAGTCCTTTCTGAGCATGACTCTGGAAGTAAATACATCTTGGTACCATCTGTAATCAGACATAGTAGGACATCTCAAATTATTCAAATAATCAGAAATTCGGGACGAAATATTGGAAGGAGTACCAACAAAGTGTTTAAGAATAGTGTAAACCAAAGTATTGACACCATCAGGAACACCACGATTAATAGTTTGATCAAAAATAGGCATACCATCAGTATCTCTTTTAACAGCATGTTTAATAGATTCTCTGGATTCTTCTGTGAGATGTGAATCCCACCACCCACGAAGACAACCAGTAAAACCAGATGCAAGCAAATCAACAATATCAGGATGATCAAGACTGTCATGGTTATTTATGTACGCAATACCAACCATAGACATGTGAGCCATTTTGTTAATAATTTCTTGTTCAGACAAGCCATCAATATTCCATTCATAAAGTTTATCAGCAGAAACAGAAAATTGAGTTTGAGAAGATCTATCTTCAAACTGAACATCAGGAGGTTACTTAATTTTAAAACCTAAAATAAACATAAATTATGTCTAAAAATATTTAAAATATACCTAAACATAAATATTAATTAATTAATTTTTGTATCCCAAATGTGTCGTACCCTAATTTTTCAAGAAATGTCGTAGCTTCGTACCCATACCCATATTGTACCCCGCACTTGTGTTGGTGTCCATGCATGGAACTTAGTCGTTAGCAGCCAACATCACTTCTGTGATAACCAAGCAGCCATGCAAATAGTTTCTAACCCAGTTTTCCACAAGCATACCAATCACTTCGAAATGGAATGTAATTTGGTAAAAAATTCATGAAGGGACTATCAAAACTCTAAATGTATTAAGTGCACATCATATTGCAGACATCTTCACAAAACCTAGGGAAGAAAGCATTTTCCCCAGCGCAACCTGGGGAAGAACAAAACCTTGAGGGACTAAGAGAGCTTTCGAGTCGCCCAAAGAGGACAATATCGTGCACACGAGGGTGGGGCGTGACAGATGGTATTAGAGTTGAGGACGGCTCTCCTCTGAGGGTGTGGGTGAGGCACTAGGTGCCAAGAGTCCCACATCGCTTAAGTGAGCATCCAGAGCCTGGTTCATAAGGGGTGCCCTCCTTTGTTGTGTATGAGGCCTTTTCCCCAATGCAACCTGGGGAAGAACAAAACCTTGAGGGATTAAGAGAGTCATTGGGCCGCCCAAAGAGGACAATATCGTGCACATGGCGGTGGGGTGTGACAATGGTTCTGCCATTATAGGATCGTCCTCTTCTACCCTTATAGGATCATCCTGTTCCTCATGGGGGTAAGCATCTCTAAAGAAAAGCTCAAGAATTAAGATCGCATCCATCAGGATCATCACTGCTCATGCTGGACACAATAGTCTCTACATACCAATGGCAAATGATTTTTTTCCATCTCTGTTATAGCACTGACTAAATTCTTCAAGTTTGTATTAGCCTGATTAATGAAACATTCAATATACCATACTTTAAGACCACACTGTTGATGAAAAACCTTCTATTTCAAAACCTGAGAAACCTTTGATTGATTTACCCAGTCAAAGAAAAAATATTGATTTCAAAACTTCTCAAAGTAAGACTTTTGATTTAGTTAATTCCCAAGGATCAACTGTTGAAAAAATTGAAAAAATGCTTGCTGATTTAAAAGTTAAAACCGAGCAAACTTCTACTTCTAGAAGCGCTGCTTGTGCTATTTCAAGAAATGAGAAAGAAATTGTTTCTGATGATGACACAAATTCTGACTCATTATCTTCTAAAAATGCTTTTGATGATGGCATAAGTTTACCAGAAATTAAAAGATTTGTTGGAAAACCCAATCCCACGTCTTTTACAAAAAACTGGTATTCTAAACCTACTCCTCCTAATGTTCAGTTTGAAGAAAGATCTTCTCAAACTCAATTTTCTGTTTCTGCTGATAAACTTTATGAATGGAATATTGATGGCTTGTCTAAACAAGAAATTATTAACAAAATGGCTCACATGTCTATGGTTGGTATTGCATACATAAATAACCATAACAGTCTTGATCATCCTGATATTGTTGATTTGCTTGCATCTGGTTTTACCAATGTACTTTTGCTCAGTCTGAGAAAGACAGAATCAAAAGGAAATGAAGAGAAAAAATGAATTTGTTAAAACAACATATTTTTTTTTTTGATTATCTTGAGAATTATTATGTTTCAAGAAATGAGGTTCATACCAATTACTTGAACGTAATAAAAAAAATATGCTTTTGTTAAACATGATAAAACTATTGTTAAATCCACTCATCCACCCTTTGAGACTGTTTTGATTACTTGCAAAAGTGATAAAGAAAGCACTGAGGTGAAAGCCTCCCCTTTCAAAATTGCTGATGATAAAACTCATGTTTCTGCCATTATTGAACAAAACAATTTTACTAATGAATCTTTGCATATTATTGGTCAACAACTTGACCGTATTGAAGAAAAAATTGATGAAAAACCTTCTATTTCAAAACCTGAGAAACCTTTGATTGATTTACCCAGTCAAAGAAAAAATATTGATTTCAAAACTTCTCAAAGTAAGACTTTTGATTTAGTTAATTCCCAAGGATCAACTGTTGAAAAGATTGAAAAAATGCTTGCTGATTTAAAAGTTAAAACCGAGGAAACTTCTACTTCTAGAAGCGCTGCTTGTGCTATTTCAAGAAATGAGAAAGAAATTGTTTCTGATGATGACACAAATTCTGACTCATTATCTTCCAAAAATGCTTTTGATGTCAGAAATGCTATTAGAAATAGAATCACTATTATTAAAAGGTAAAGTTGGTTGTTTTCCTAACTGGCATGAAGTACAATCAAAATTGTCTTTGGACACAGAACCTAACAAACCCTTAGAAGCTAACTGTTGTACCCGAGAAGAGGGTGCATGACCAAGACGAGAGTGCCAAAGTGAGAGAGAGGGTAAGGAAGACACCGCAGTGGCAGCAGCAGCAACAGACACTGGAGCAACAAGTGGAAGATGAAGATTGTCCACTGGAAACATACGCCCAACTCTAGGGCCTGTCCCAAGCTCTTGCCCCGTCCTCAGATTCTGCACAATACACCCAGAATAGTCAAAAATAAGGCGATAACCTAGTTCAGCTAATTGTCCCACAGAACACAAATTATAGGATAGGTTAGGAACATGGTAGACTCTAGGAACAAAAAGGTTGGAGGTTGAAACAAAACCAAGACTATTCCCATGCATGGTGGAACCATCAGCTATGTGAATATTTAGGGGATGTGAAGCAGGGTCAAGTTTGGAGAATAAAGACGAGTGAGGTGTCATGTGATTGCAACAGGCAGAATCAAAAGGCCAAGTTTGAGACTTACCAGGTAAAACTGAGAGAGCAGTGGAAAGAGATGCATTACCAGCCATACGAACAGTTTGAGCTATGATCTCCTGTAGTTCAGTGGGTGAGAGGTTGATAGTAGATCCAGAAGACTGGGACTCAGCTGAAATGGGAGGCATTGGCGGAGTAGACTCAATGTTAGCAACTGCAGCAGTAGATTTATTGCGACGATAACAAGTCTCAATAGTGTGGCCAAGGCGCTTGCAATAGTTGCAGAACTTTTTATTGGTCTATTTGTGACGATTGCTGGAGCCAGAAGGATCACCTGAGTGCTAAGGTTGCTCTATGGATGGAGCAGAAGGAGTAAGGGCCAAAACATTAAACTTATCCTGGGCTCGAAGAGTTGCGAGGCGAGCTTCTTCTCTTACTAACTTGTTCACAACAGTATCAAGAGAGGGAGGAGGACTATGATTAAGAAGTTGACCTCGAATGGGCTCATAGTCCTTGTGGAGTGACATCAGGAACTCATAGAGACGAAATTCATCTCTAATAGCAGCATATTGTTAAGCATCTTTTGAGCATGCCCAAGTTGGATCAGAAAAGTCAATTTGGATCAGAAAAGTCAATTGGATCAGAAAAGTCAATTTGGTCCCAAATGAAGCGAAGCTAATCATAGTAGTCATTGATGGACTGCCCCAGTTCTTGCCTGAGTTGATGCAATTCAACCACTAACTGATATTTCATGGATCCATGAGTGGTAGAGTATCTTTTGGCCAACATATCCCATGCTGATTTCGCATCATCAAAGCTGCCCAGCAAATTGGAGATTGAGGGAATGGAAGTGTTTCGAATCCATGTGAGGATCATGTGATTGTGACTATCCCATTCAATCATGCGAATGAGAAAGGCAGCATCTTCTTCACTTGCCCCCTTTACAGGAATAGTGATTGCATAAGTGCAATAATGCCAGAGCATGCGACCCTTAAGAAAACTGCACATAGCTTAAGACCAAGATAAGTAATTCCTAGTCCCCTCCAATACAGTATTGATGGAGCGAGGAAGAAAAATATCCTTTTTATCCATTTAGAGACACAATATGCAAAAATAGACTGCAAAAATGAAATCTACGCGAAAAACTGAGTAAGGAGAACCTGGACTGCAAAAAGTCAACTCCAGAAAAAGTCAATGGTCAACAGTGATGTGGCGGTGATGTCAGCAGTGTGCTGGAGGATGACACCAGCGATGACGTGGCGTGATGATGTCACCTAGGGCTGACGTCAGCAGGAGCAGGTTTGGGGCGTGGCAGCAGGGATTTGGCGCGTGGTAGCGCGTGATCTTCAGTGCAGAAGCTTTGGGCGGCGTGTGAGGGCGTGTGGAGCCTCCGATGACTGTGAGGTTTTCACAAAAAGGTAGATCGGAGCAAGACGATCTTCGTGGTACCTTCGGAAAATTTTTCAGAGCAATATTCACGGCGGTGCTGAAGAAGGCAGTGGTCTTTGTAGTGTTCGAACTTCTCAACGGCGGTTGCTACAGGTCCGGAACCTAAGGACGATGTCTGGAAGACTCGAAGGTTCAACGACGAAAGGCTGTGACAGTTGTTGTGACAGCAGAAGCAATATTGAGACTGGAGTTACACCAATAAAGACAAGACTGCTAAGAAAAGGTCAGAGCAGTGGCTCTGATACCATGTTAGAAATACTGAATTCAATAGTATTGTACTTCTCACTGAAATAATATACATGAGTACCTTTATATAGGAGGCATATGAGTGTTGTACAAGTAAATATAAGTGCAGTACAAGTAGTACAATGTGTGCTATACAAGTAAGTAACCTAGTTGGGCCAAGCCCACAATACTATACGTTAACAGGCCAAAAACGTATTGACCCCTTATAATGGATTAATTGATTAATTAGCCAAGTTTATAAATTAATCAAATTAACATGCAAATGTGTGGTAGCACAAACAAATCACCAATTAAACTAAGTATGCAGCGGAAAATAAATGACACGGTGATTTGTACGAATGGGGAAAACCTACAGGGCAAAAATCCCACTGGGTGATTTTAAGGTCACCACTCCCGAAATTACACTATTATTACAACAAACGGTTATAAGTAAAGGAATCTCAAGTACCTTACCAACCTACAGTTGAACCTTTACCCCAATACCTAATTGGACTTGTTCTGTAGTGACAATTTCTCCTTTCAATACACGGCTCCCAAGCACGTGACTAATCAATTGTGCGGATCCAGTACACGACTTCAATCACCAACTAAAGAAGATTTTTGGCTGCAAAGTTCTTCAATTCATCCATACAATGAAGATCAAGAAGATGCATGGTTACAAAACCCTACGGTGCAAAGACACAACAACTTCTTCACAAAAGAGATGAACTAGGGCAAGAACTTTCTCTCAAGTCACAATTTGCATGAACAAGGATTTCTCAATGCTTGTACAACTTGCATACCTCTGACGGTCCTTAAAATAATCCTTTTATATGTCTAGGGTTAAGAGAAAAGAAAGCCCAAAGACACATCCATGGATTGGAATTAAAACAGAACTCAGAATATGTTTTTCTTAAACCTCGACAAATAGAGGTATCGAGATGCTGTCGAGCCACGGGCTGGAACAGCTCTTTAAACCTTGACACATGCTAACTATCGAGCTTGCTGTCGAGCTTTAATAAACTTACACTTTTCAGCTTATTTCTTGGACAGACTTGATGACTTCAACACTTGATCTTGAAACACAGTTTCTTGAAGTATAAAACTCATCCTAATTCTACCTAATTACAAGTAAAGTGCGTTTTGTCAAAGGATTAGCCAATCACATAAATTAATGACATATGTTCTAAATAAGTGACACAAACTCTTGAAAAACTTTACAAGAAGAGAGTTTATGACAAGTAGACTTTGACAACCTATATTTCTGAAACACTTTAAACAAAACTCATCAAGGCATCTTAGTGTGAAACAGAAATAATAGATTGCATACAATTAAAGAATCATGTGTATAAAGAGAGAAAAGAAAAAACACATGTATAGATAAGTGAAGAGACATACATCATCACATATATATCAAAGATAAGCACAATGTATGTAAAAATGATCACAAGACCTAGGTACAAGAAGAAAATGTATCTAAAGTAAAGAAAAGAAAAAGATACAAGTAATCCTCACTACATCCCTCAACACTCCCCCTATAAAAAATGTCGCTATACAAAAACTCTCCCCCTAAGTATGACTACTCTCATAACCCAAAACTACTCCCCCTTTTTGTCACGATTGACAAAGGGTAGAGTGTCAAGTAGACATCTCATCGGTAGAGCTAGCATCTCCATCACCATCATCCGAAGCATCATCGTCATCACCATCATCATCCTCAAACTCGAAAGCCACAAGAGATGGTGGAGGAGAAACCTCAGGAGCAAAACCACCCATGGTCGCCTGTCGCCGAGCAATGTGACCAACACAAACATTCACCTGATACAACTCTGTAGAGAGCGTATCCAAGCGAGCATCCATGCGCTGAAGCTGCGCCATGATGTCTCCTAATGACACATCGCTCGTAGAAGAGGAGGGAGCGGATGAGACACGAGCAGATCTAGATGGAGCAGAACAGGAGGAAGGAGCTGTTGAACCTGCCTGTTGCGACCTAAGCTATGCCTCACTATGTTTTACAGTAGCGGCGTTTATGGCAACCATGACATGAAAAGGGTCAGAGACAGGAAAAGGGATAGAAAAATGGTGTAAAATTCTGATGATAGCGGAAAGAAAGATGAGCTTATCACAGGTAGCCGTATTCTTATACACATCTATGATAGAAAAGATGAAATGGGAAGGACAGTCAATGGTAAGATCCTTAAGAAGAGACAACAAAAAACAAGCACGAGGCTCATTGATAGAGTTGTAGTGAGAGAGAGGATACAAAACAAAAGTCATCACCATGTTTAAGAAACGAGAACCTTTAGCAAAAGATCGACATGATGTAAACTGGTGCTCACCCCAATCAGAAGGGCGCTCACAAAAAGCAGAAATCATCTCGTCTTTGGACATAGTCCGTAGACGCTCACAATCAGGGTAGTTAGGATGCAGAACCCTCGGAACATAGAGCACATCGGATACCGACTCCGGTGTGACAACTATACGCGTACCTCGAACGCGAGTGAGAAAGAGAGGTACTGAAGAATCAAATCCATGCATGTTGGAGTAAAACTCCTGGATCAGCACGGAAGGACAAGTGACCGGGACGTCAAACAATGACTCCCATTCCCGTTTGTGAAAGACATCGGGAAGGTCAGTGTCGACGAAGTCCGCCAAAACAACTTGGCGTTCCGAATGAACACCTCGTTTAGAAAAGTTCTCTGAGAAGTCCTGATGGGCTTTCTCATCACAAAACCGAACAGAAAGAGGAGTAGCATCAGAAGACGAAGAGGCCCTAGAACGAAGAGGGTTCTGGGTTGAGGTTAGGAGTAAGAGAGTAAGGTTCGAAAGATGAACAAAAAGTGCAATCAAGAGAGAGATCGAGAGAAATGAAGACCGGATCGTACAGAACCATTAAATAGTGGTTCAGTAAATCTCAACAGATACAGGTGTCGAGAGGTATCAAGACATCTATTGAGGAAGGTGTCGAGAAAAGCAACGTCGATAGATAGAGCTATTGAAAAGGTGTCGAGGAACAATTCAAAGACACAAGAACAGAAGCTCGATCGATCCAGAAGGTGTCAAGAAGCTGTCGAGATTGCGATAAGAAAATGGTAAGAAGCTCGACAGACAGCTAGGTATCGAGGAGGTGTGGAGCCAGCTTTTCAAAACAGTTTTTCGAGAAAGGAAAAACATAAACATGAATGCAATCATGCAAACAACTCAACCAAAGATCCAAATACATATCAGACTCTCAAAAACATCTCTCAACAAGAAAAATGATAAGCATTTAGATCCTAAAAACACACACACACACTGTAAGTACCACGAGTGCAATTTTTTCTCTTCATAAAGGTATGCTTATAGCTTGGACCCAATGATGTGCATCTATATAATGCATTGCCTCCTCATAAGTGTAGGGATCTGATTCAACCCCTTCTGAGAATCCTCACAAGAGGTCGAAAAATTCTCCCACTACGACAAGTCACCTATGTACTAGACATTTCATGAGTAGTATCTTGTGGTGTATCTAATACAACCACTTCATCCCTAGCTTTATCCATCGGTTGTTGCTTTACAGATTCATTCATTTCAGCCAATACAACTTTACTTCTAGGAGTAAAATTATTCATATAGTCATTTTCCAAAAATTTAGCATTTGTACTAATAAAAACTTTGTTATCCTTATGATTATAGAACAAATAACCCTTGGTTTCATTTGAATACCCTAAAAACATGCATACTTCCATTTTAGCTTCCAACTTATCAGACTTCCCTTTCAACACATGTGCTGGACATCCCAAAATATAGAGATATTTCATACTAGGTTTGCGCCTACTCCACAATTCCTTGGGTGTGTTAGGAACAGATGTTGATGGAACCAAATTTAAAATATGCATAGCATTTTTTAGTGCATATCCCCAAAAGGAAATTGGTAGAGTTGAATAACTCAACATGGACCTAACCATATCTAAAAGAGTCTTATTCCTTCTTTCTGCTACACAATTTTGTTGTGGAGTTCTAGGTGCAGTCAATTGGGATACAATCCCATTTTTAGTTAAGTAATCCTTGAAATCACCAAAAAGGTATTTGCCACCTCAATCAGATCGAATGACCTTTATGCATTTACCTAATTGATTCTCAACTTCAGCTCTAAACTCTTTGAACTTTTCAAAAGCTTCGGACCTCCGTTTCATTAGGTACACATAACCAAATCTAGAGTAATCATCAGTGAAGGTAATGAAATACTCATAGCCACCTCTTGCTTGGATTGACATAGGACCACATACATTTGTATGTACTAGTTCTAGCAAATCTTGGGCTCTTCTTCCTTTTTGCATTAAAATGTTGTTTGGTCATTTTACCTTCCAAACAAGATTCGCAAACTGGAAAACCATCAAAGTCCATGGACCCTAAAAGTCCATCTTTGATAAGTTTTTGAATTCTGTTTGAATTAATATGACCCAAATGCAAATGCCAAAGATATGTTTCACTAGTAGAAGGAAATTTTCTCTTTAATGATTTCACAT
Source organism: Castanea mollissima (assembly GCA_014183005.1). Taxonomy (NCBI): domain Eukaryota; kingdom Viridiplantae; phylum Streptophyta; class Magnoliopsida; order Fagales; family Fagaceae; genus Castanea; species Castanea mollissima. The sequence goes on along the minus strand of JACAVU010000001.1, from coordinate 1,264,445 downwards.
GTGAATTATTATCTAATTCAGAATTATATAATTCATGCTTATCAGGAGTTAAAATATAAAGACCATCCAGAATATTGCTAGAACAGATAAACACTTTACCCTTCTTTATTACAACATTGTCTTTAAGGATAACACAATATCCAAGTTTACCTAAATAAGTTGTAGAAATTAAATTCCTACGAACATTAGGTACAAACAGACAGTCTTGCAATATTAAAACCCTAGACTCAAAGCACAAATTAACAACACCAACAGCTACAACCGAAATTCTGCTCCCATCAGCCATGGTAAAAAACAATTCCCCTTCATTCAGCTTTCTGGTCTCCTAAAACCCCTGCAAAGAATTGCAGATATGATTAATACAACCTGAATCCAGACACCAGGAAACCGTGGGATTCTGTACCAAATGTATTTCAAGAAGGAATGTGTTTTTCATACCCTTATTCTTGGCAGCTTTAAAACTTGGACAATTCCTCTTCCAATGTCCTTTCTCACCACAATGGAAACACTTTCCTTTAAGCTTCTTTCCTTTGTTGTTAACCCCTAAGGCAATTTGCTTACCCTCCTGTTTAGTGAAGTCCTTCTTCTTCTTCTTCTTACCCTTGCCTTTCGACTTAGATTGAGAAGTAGAAACTACACCCATATTAGCTTCAACACTAGAAGTACCAAGGATGCCTTCAGCCGCTATCAACTCATTCATTAATTCAGACAAAGAATAAACCTTTTTGTTCATATTATAATTCAATCTGAATTCCTTGAATGATTTCAGTAGTGACTGGAGAATCATATCCACTTGGGATTCTCTATCAATGTCGGCACCTAAAACTTCCAGTATATTTCGATTAGAGATCATTGTAGATAATGTTCCCTCACTAAAGTACCTTCAGCCATTTTGGTATTATAAATTTGCCTCATGGTTTCTTGTCTTGCAGAACGGCCTTGCTCACCAAACATCTCCTTCAGACTATGCATTATGTCTGAAGCTAGTTCTACATCCTGCATTTGATGTTGTAGAACATTTGAGATGAATGCTAGGATATAGCACTTTGCCATTTCATTAGATTTCTGCCAACGATCATATCGTTGTTTTTCCTCAAAAGGAGCATCTAATGAAGGAAAGCTAGGAAAGGGTTGAATAAGCACATACTTGTGCTCTTCAGTAGTTAAAACAATGTCCAAATTTCTTTTCCAGTCAACATAGTTAGATCCAGTCAGTTTGTTTTGATTAAGAATAGAAACAAGTGGGCTAAATGATGCCATGTTCAAATCTGAAAACAATAAACATGAATAAGATAAGTAAACTGGACATTATCAATTTAGCATATAAAAATATAATATGGAACCTTAATAAAACCATAATATAAAATATGCAACGACAACCCAATCCCATGTTTATAATTCCTTGGTAGCAAGTTTATTATAAACACTATAATTGATTGAGAACTATTCTCATTATTAGTAATATCATGATAACTCTTATCAAACACTAATAATATACCGTATTACTTTTAGCCTCTAAGTAATAATGACATAGCTCCTTTGGGAGGTTAACATTACACTTAATCTAGTGTACACCATTATCTAGAATCATGTGTAGCCACATTTCATCTCCCTTTATAGTGTTTTAACTTGTAGTACCATGAAACAAAATACCCTCCTTTGGGATCGCGAGGCATATACGCCAAGACGAGGTGCTTGTCCACACTACTTTAAACGAGTAAGTTCAATCTCGTAGTACTATGAAATAAACACCTTCCTTTGGGATCGCGAGGCATATACGCCAAGACGAGGTGCTTATCCCACACTACTATGAAGTGATAATGGAGACTGTGAGATCCAACTCTTGTATCTCTCTCCCACTAGATATTTTAAAATAAAGGTTTTTTATTTTAAAGAATGCATAAACAAATTACACATAGTCTTGCTCTTTTTATATATGTAAAAACACTTAGAGAAAATACTGGATCAACAGTCCTTGATCGATCCTCAACAGATGCTCGATCAATAGAGAAACAATTCCGTGAAGCTCGATCGATGCTTGATAGATCCTCGATCGATCGAGAAAACTTCTGTCAGGTCAATCGATGCTCGACAGATGCTAGATCGATCGAGCATCGCGAATTTTGAATTTTTCTAAGACAATTTTTTAATGTTTTCATGAACAAAACAACCATTATATGAACATAATGGACAGAATTTGATATTAAAACTGAATTTCATTGATGCTATAGCCTTAAAGTTCAATTTAACATACTTAAACTAAAAATTAAACAGTATCATAACATCAATATCAGTTTTTATCAAAAACAATAATTTCAACAACCATGCAGAAAACTAATTTCTAACAACATGAAGCTATTGTCTATAATTCCAAAACTATATATATGTTAAACAAATACGAAATGAATACCGCTCTAATACCATTTGATTGAAAAAAAACGTGTTTGTATCGTATACAAAAACATACGCAGCGGAAAAAACAACGGATCTACTTCATTCATAAAAGTTAACATGCACTATATAAGTTTCAGAATTTGAGAACAAGAGAGTGCACCTTGGAGTGATGGATTTCAAAATAAAAAATAAGAAGCACTTGGGAACACTTTCAATCTTCACTCCAATTCCACTAACGCCCAAGATGTGTGGTCTCTCAATCAGTTTTCCAAAAGGAGGATGTCAAAGTGTCTAACACTTTTTTTACACACCACTTCCCAATAGTGTTCTTTCAATTCTCTCTACAGAAAATTCTGTATGTTTTTTCTTTTTGTATCTAACTGATTATCTAATTGGGTTAGCCTTTTGGGCGTTTCCAATTGGGCTTAAGTGTGTGACTTGGAGTAGGACCAATAAGACACTAGCGCCAATGGGCCTTGGGCTTTTCTGTCAACTTTTGACAAGTCCAAAGTTACCATTAACTATATTTAATACTACTATATAAATATAGTTGCACTCTAGGCCTTATTTATAAATTATCCCAAGACTTTATTGTACATGCAACCCCTTCATAAAATATTCGTAGTAATGCAAAGTCATGAATGTAGACTGCCACTTTATAAATTACTACATTTTATCCTTCAGTACCCGGTTTAATCCTTTAAATTATACATCATATATTTATAAAATCCAATTCCATAAATATATACTTTAGTAACTTTTTACCAAAGTGGTTAGGCCTAACTCTCTCAATAACAAATCCATTAAACTTATCTTAGGGGAATATTTTGTATCTCCGTTAAGAGACTATGAATTCCATCTGGAGAATATATGTTTAATTAACACTAAATATGGTTGCCCAACATACTAAAATTTTGACCGTTACTATAGATCTCACTCCTAATATATCAAAGCAATCTACATTTCATGATCAGATCCATTATCCTCTCAGGATTAAGAGTTCATGTAAATAGAAGTCGTGAGTTTATTATTCATTTGACAGTCGTTAGAAGAATAATAAATTTCACAGCGGTCCAGTTCAATATGTCTTAACTCTTAAAACATATCAACATGCCAACTAGAAATCTCTATTTCCATGATCAAGACAAATCATCTTCGTTGATATGTTATAATCTTTGCAAATGAAATACCCAATTTCATTACCAACTACGAACTATAATTCTGAGTTTGTAAAAAACTTGTGATTTATATCTTCTGTGACAAAATCACATACTAAGCATCTCATGGATTATATGATAATGTCTCAATATTCATGTTACCATTATTTTTAGATAATAATAAAACAACTTTATTAAACACAACATTAAGTTATAGATAATATCATACACACAGCATTGTACAATAGGATTTAAGAGCACACATTCGGGTGTCAATATTGACAAGTTGAAGCTGTGTGCAATTTTAATTGGTCTTCTAGCTTGAGAATAGGAGGATGAGTTGCAAGAATGAGGAATTGTTTTTTTGGAAGATTGCAGTTGATGTTGGTGATTGAACTAGTGCATGTAATTATTTTTCCATTGTTGTGTGTTTTCTCTATTTTGTTTGTCACAGGTTTGGGAATTTCGTGTTATTTCCCTATATCATTTCCCTCACAGTGTGGGGGTGAGGTGTCATATTTTTCGATTTTTATCTTTTACATATTATCTTTTGCTCGTATCATATACCCATTTTTAATTGTTATCCAAATAAATAATTATATTTGAAATTAACTTTGTTAAGACATTTCCTTAAGATTAGCCATGCTATATGGTACTGAACATTAAGCTTTTAAAATTTTCATGTTTATAAAATGAGAGAAACTAAAAAGAATATTAATGTTAAGAACTGGAATGGTTTTGGGAATTTTGGTAGGTCACTTCAAGAGAACCTTGGCCTCTATAACAGAGAGAGAGAGAGAGGAGAGAGAGAGAGAGAGAGAGGAGAGAGAGAGAGAAGATAACCAAACAACAATTCATTCATTAATGCAAGCCAATACAATCTGTTTTTTCCCAATTTATACAAGTTGCAAACCTTAACTAACTGATTCTAACTAACTATTCAGTTAGTTTAGCTAGACTAAATACACTAACTAAACTGCCATCTGTCAATTACAATAGAATGACCCTATTATGAGTAATACTCCTCTACTATGCACATGTACAATAGCTAATGCAAGTGCCTAACATTACTTCCCCATTTAAAGCACGTTGCCCACAAGGTGAGGAAAGGTGATCTGAAGTTGATGTAAGGACACACAAGTAGCATCTTCAAGAAGACAGCCCATCCATTGCACCAAAACCTCAATGATCACTCGTGAACTTAGTGTCTTAGTTTTGGACTGCAGCATAGCAATAGGTTCAGTAGACACCTAGCCTTCCTCATCCACTGGTGGCAAGGTTGGTGTGGAATGCACGTGGACAAAACTTCATCTTCAAGTAAAAAACATGGAAAACAAGGTGTAATTTGAACTCAGGAGGTATAACCAACTTGTAAGACAATATCCTAACTTTCTGCAAAATTTGAAAAGGCCCAAAAAAAACCTTGGTGGTAGCTTCCACTTCCCTTTATAAGCCAAAGTCTAGCCATAAGACTAGCCATTTTATATGGTACTGAATATTGAGATTTTAAGAAATAATCTATTCATAAAATGAGTATAACTAAAATGAAAATGTTAAAGATAAATAAGTGGAAATACAAAAAATTAAGATCTTAACTGGATATGAGCATAGCCATATATGATACATGCAATATGAAGAAATTTGACTAAAGATAGGAGTGACTCATTGATGAAAAAGATGAAGAGAGTGGGTTGAAATGGTTTGACCATATACAAATGAGAGCAATGAATGAACTAGTGAAGAAGAATGATTTGATTTAATTTGAGAGAATGAAAAGAGACAAAAAGAATAATAATAATAATAACGCTAATAGAAGTAATAAAAAATGACATTATTATTAAGGTAGTGAGAATAATTTTGCTTGTATTCGATTTTGCTCATTCTTTTCTAATGACAATAGATTTTGCATAATATATTAATTTTTTCTAATGACAATAGGATGCAAAAGCATAACAATTGTGCATTTTACAATAGCAAGTTCAATTGTATTGACAATAACAACAAAAGAATAAAAATTCATCACAAAACAATTAAACAACCATCCAAATTACACAGGTTTTGAGCCTGTACTACTTATGAAAGTGATCGAACACCAAAAGGATAGTAGCGGCGATGGTAAAAGCACTTCCCCAAGGATTGCTAAAGTAGTCGCAGTGTAATATGTTCCTCCATATGCGTTGCTGGGATCTCCAAGGGCGCTCTTAGAATCTTTTCAAATCTTGATATTGATGAGTGCAGATGTATGCAAATGTGGTGTTGCAGGCTTTGAGTTTGGCTACCGAATCAGTCTTGCATCAAATTATGCTTGAAGGGGATTGTGCTCTAAACCATTCTGAATGCTGCCTTCACTCGGTGTCTTAGTGGAGGATATCAAATGGTTTGCAAGAAGACAGAAATAGCTTTTCTTTAGTATAGTTGTATCTGTGATCATGCTTCTCATGTCTTGGCAAAAGACGCTTTTTTGTGATGTCATCTAGAAGCTTGGATGGAGGAAAGTCCTTTCCTCCTAGCATCTGTACAAAATGATAAAATTTAAATAAATAAATTTGCTATCGTTTTTCTTTTTCAAAAAAAGTATGAAATCTCCTACACTATGGGAAAAGTAGCATTCCATCATGAATAAGTCATGAATTCTCCTGCAAGGAATGGAATAGGACATTGTTCTATTGTTAGATGGATAAAATTTTGGTGTAAAAAAAGGTGGAAGCGGTTGTAGCCCTGCGTAAGAAGCAAATCACTATGTATGTTCTTATCATAGGAAGACTAGTTATATGGTTTTCCTTGTATAGTATATGCATCTATCATGAATTTATTCATATTAATTATCTCATTACTATGGGGCATGACCAGTGTTCTTCCTCATTTCAAACCCTCGCTTGGTTTGGGTAGAAATTGGAATGAAAGAATGTAGGTCTACTTCGAGGAAGATCCTCTTACAGCAATATTACTTTGGTGAATTTTGGTAAAAAATATCTGATAGCTTTTAGTAACTTCATCAGCATTCATATACATAGCTTACAACAACCCACCCGGTGGACTGCCGAGCTACAAGTCTGAAAATGAAATGCGATAGAAAATTGAAAAATAAACATGACAGAAGCAAAACTCCTCATCACATTATTCCGATAAATACTGTCCTAAAGCAAACAACAACCCTATCCAAGCCAAAGAAAATAACAATAAAATCCAAGCTTTATACAGATAACATTTAGATAATAATCAAGAAAAAATAAGAATTTTGCAGCAACCCAAAATCTTCCTCAAGCAATCTGCAACTCTGGCTCAACGTGCATGTGCTTCATGCATCCACGTACTAGCTAGCCATAGATTACCAACTTTGAACAATAGGCACTATTTGGATGATAGAGCATACGGTTTGTATTAACGTGAGCACCAGAAGGATAACAGCAGCAATGGTAGAAGCAGTTCCCCAAGGAGTACTAAAATATTTATGTCTTAATAATGCCTTCCATCTATGACAAGGTACCTCATAGAATTTATTCAAAGCTTCACAAAGCTTGTAGTGCTTAGTGTTCATATCACCCCTGAAGATTCCCCTGTTAAGCTTGTTTATCATTGATGTTATTACATTATTGTCGCCTAGGCTATTAACAATGATTCCCTTATCACAAAGTAAATCCACATCCTTGGCAGTATTGATAAGACCATCCAATATTAAATAGAAATCTGTAATGTGTCTGTCCAGTGCAAAATCACATTGCTCTAATGCCATAATATTTCGAACATAAGCTTCCGTATTATCCTGGAAATCTAAGAGTGGAATTTCCAACACTCCTTTTTCGAAATTTAGGTCCAGTATGCATTTACTTGAAGCTAACTTGAATTTTACTCCTGCCTCATGCAGCTGGGTTGCAGAGTACTGAGGATAAATCATTTCAGGTTGTCTTTCTGGTGGATCGTTGGGTAGTTGAAAGAATCTAAGCAGATCACCGAAGTGTTGTATTTCCGATTCGGGGGCTTTATCAAGAATGTTCAACGATTTAAAGAAGCAAAAAGTAAGCTGAATTAAGGACAAGGAGTTTGGGTGATAGGGTACAGCGAGGTGGTATAGTTCCTCAATAACAAAAAATGGAAGCTGATTTTCAAGTAAAAGCAACTCACTCTTTACCATGTCAAAACGCCATGCTTCCTCAAACATAGGACCATCTCTTGTCCGTTCTGGGGAAGTATATTTCCAGAAAAGTTCAAGAATGAAGGTCGCATCCAACAAGATCATTTGCGCAAAATCATCCCAATTAAGCTGAACAGTCTCTACATAGCAACACTGAATGCTATCTCCCATCTTCTTTATAGTGCTTAATAAATCCTCCGGGTTTCTCTTAGTCCGTAGCATGAAGTGCTTGAAGTATCTTTCTTTAAGCTTTTCCATGGTTTGAAATTTGTTTTTGTTGTGGTGATAAGGACCAATTGAAATAACATTAGGAGTGTAGGCTTCTTTGTTCCATTTGCGAAGGTGAAGCGGAACCTTGTAGATACGACACTCATTCAAGTAGAAAGGGCGCTCATTCTGTACTTGCAACATTATTGTTTGAAAGGTGATGATATTCTGAATCAAAATCCATGAGTGTTCACATTATACTTCACCATTGATGTATTATTACACATCTTTGGATATAAAATAACCAAAATTTAGAATAGAGAGACACTACAACAAAGTGTAGTTATTTCGACCCTTTTTTTTCGAGGGTTTATTAAAATCTGTCGATACAACCTATAAATAAATATGTAGAGGGCTTTATTACTAAACTTTATTTTAAATGTTATTTGGTCCCTCAAAATAAGTTAAAGCACCCATGAAATAAATAGAAAAAAAAAAACTCATCAGTTTTTTCAGCAAACAACCCTTGATAAAATATTACAAATTTTTCAGCCCTTGAAAAAAGCCCACAACAAAATTTCCATCCCTTGCAAAAAGCCCAAACTAAATTTAAATCTAGAGCCCAACGTAACTAACAAACACATATTAGTTTTTACTAAACTAACAAACACATTAAAAAATCACCGTGGCTCTCTCTGTCTCTCATTCACTCTCAGTTCACAAACACGCATAGAAATCTCACAGAGCATGGAAATCTCATAGCTCGTCGATCATGGAGATCTCATAGGCCTCGACGATCATCGATTTGGTACGAGTTCATCTCGATTTTGTGACTCTTCATCTCTCTGCCGATTTAGACGATCACCGTTTCTCAGCTCCGATTAGGTACAAATCACAAACCCTAATTTCGTCTTTGTTACAAATCGATATGATTTTGTTGATGCTATCTTGTAGAAAAGAGCTTTAAGCTTTCAGAGTTACATGGATTTATGTTTATACTTGCAAATTAGGGTTTTGATTTTTTCAATACCTGGCGATTTTCTAGGTTTTCTTTCAATAAATTGCAAAGGGATTTCAGACTTATATGGATTTATCTTGTATATGTTCGCGATCAGTGATCGCTCTGTTTTCCTTTGCTCTGGTTTTATAGGGCTTACCTTGGTTTCCTTCAAGAAGCTGGTCATCGTTTTTTTGAGAATTTTCAGAGGGAGACGGTATTGATTTATTTGCTTTATTGTGTATGACTCTTGTGGAAGGGAGTTTTCCTTTCAGAACCATATGGATTTATCTCCTATTCTGAGTTCATGTTAAAAATTTCAACTGCAAGAAAATTTATGAGTCCGTGGCAGGGGTTTGATTTGGCGATAAGCTTCTTTTTTTTGTTATTATGGTATAATATTATTGATATGTATATTAACCTTTGATGATGCTTAATTAGTTTTTAATTTTGATCATTTTCTTAGTTCCATGGGAGCATAAGGTCATTATTTTTATTTTTTTATGTGATTTACAGTGTTATTTCCATAGTGTTTAAAGTTGAATATGAATTTGGAGAATATTTTAAAACTGTGAGGGGAAAATGGAAATTACAAATGCAGAATACAATATTAAGGCCCAAATGTTGATCTCCAGAAGCAGCAACAGCAGCAGCATTTTAAAACATCTTCAAGCGTTTGACATGGTTTTGGGTTGATTTTTATGTCTTTTAATTAGATTGTGCATGTGTAGTCTTGAACCAATCTTTTGATTTATTATGTTTAGTGAGCAATCAATTAAAAAAAATTTGATCTAGAATATGGTCCCTAGGTGTTGGCTTTCAATTCTCAAGTAGTCTACCTTTTACTATGAAGTACAAATTGAATAATTTGGCAATCATATTGGCTCCTCTAGTGTTTTAGTTACATGTTCTGTTGGAAGAGGAAAAACACGAGTAAAATAAGCAGGCTTTTAAGTGTTTGTTTGTTTAATGCCAACTTTTACCACACTTCATACAGAACTGATCTGAACCTTTGTGTGTGTTTGTTTATAGAATTATGTTAATATTGATTCTTTCTTTGTCTCCTTTTGGAATTTTCACAATTTGATGAATTTTTTTTTATTTGAATTTTGTAGAATGTGATTGTGTAATTAGGAGCTTGTTTTTGAGCTAAATTGGATTCAATTTTTGCAGAGAAGTTTACGCAGTTTCGATCGTTGGACCTTTCCCTACTGCTGTGACTAATCTCTTGGATCTCACTAGGCTGTAAGTTCCTTTATCTGTGTTGAACGAAATGTGTATTTGTTTATTTGGTTTTGGAGTAATTGGATTTTTCAGTTGCTTTGGATGAATTAGATTTAAGTGTTAGTATGCAACCCATGAGTGTGTTGACCCATGGATTTAAATTATAAATAATTTGGATGAATTAGAAAAAACACCTCATTCTCAGTCCACACGTAGCCTGAAAACTGGCCTATATTTGTATGATTTGTAGAATTAGTATTTTGCCATTGTAGATGGAGAGTGAGGTCGTTGGTTTAAGACCCACCTGCTGCGTGATTATCATTAAAAGTGGACATTTGCTCCATTTGTTTGCTGAGGAAATGTATGAAGACACATTTGAAAGTTGGATTTTTAAGTTATGATATGAATACTTGAGATTTTGAAAGCAAACAGCATAAGTTGAATGTTTGTCATAATGTATAGTAAAAGTGGGAAGGATGTTAGGGGTTAGCGGCAAGAACTAAAACTACAAAGTAGGTGAGCAGTTGATTGCTGGGAAAGGAGAGTGTGGGTCTCTAGTTTACAGGGGTTTTTCCTCCAATTTTCTGAAGCAATGCAGATAGTTTTGATCTTACACTCAACATGCATATCCGTATAAATTTCCAACATATTGATTTTTATGAACTTATGGTTATTTTCATTGTAAGCAATACACATTTCTATGTTTTTGTTTTTTGTTATTTTAATGTTACTTTGTTCTTGCGTTTTCATCTTCACAGTCCTGCTGAAGTAGCTAGGAGAGGTCGCACTCCACCTTCACAATCTAAAAGAAATTCTCCACCCCCAAGGTGAAAATTACTTTGAACTTCTTATTTTTATTAAACTTATTTTGAAAAATGAGTAAAAATTCCATAGCAAAAATGGACTGACATCAGGAAACAGACTGCTCCCATCAGAAGTCTAGTTCTGCCTTGAAATGCAGATCAGCATTTGCTTGTCCATTGGTTCCCAAATCTTGTGGGAAGCTCCTACTAACTGTCATGCATGTGGGGAAGCCTTGACTAGCCAGACATGAGCTCCGTTGTAATTGAATCACATGCTTGGATTGTTAAAGAAAATGGTAACAATTAGTTACAGTTAACGCACATATAACACATTGAACAAGTGTGTATTCTTAAAAGCACATGCCCAATTAATGATCCAATAGGAATAAGCCATGTGTAACCAATGAGAATAGGGCATTAGTAGTATTAAATAGGGCAATGTAATCATCACTAATGATGATGAAGAAGAATCCAATTGTTGCATTTGTTTCTTGTTAATTCTCTCTATTCTTTCTATTTCTCTTGGAGGTGGTGACTCCCTCAAATAATGTCACATCCTATGCAATCATCAATCATTCATACAAACTCTCACATACCAAAATCCTAGAACTTCCCAAAGACCTATCCTAACATCCACATCATCAAGAACCCTCTTGAAAACAGTATATACCCAAAATCCCAGGTGACCCTAAACTCCCAAACCCTAGCATTTCTTACCAATAAGCTACTTGAATCATCTCAGCAACCCTAACCCTAACTGGGTTCCTTACTCCCCACTTCCAAAATTAAGGTAGTAGACAAGTTCGAAGGGGAAATACAGATCCCCTGCTTTGTTACTATTGCTTGCCTCCATCTCGATTCATCTAAAACTTATGGCAAGTTGAAAAGAGACATCTCATAGTATTTCAAGAAAGTGAGGCCCCATCGTGTCATCCCTATTGGTTTTCTTATATGGACCAACTGATGATTTCACTCTCAGTTCAGTCATCGTCAGATTAGTTCTTCATTTAGGCCCCTTGTACATTATCATTTAGAACTTCAATGAAAAAGCATCTTTAGTCAAAAATATGAAAGAAAACATAGATGTGCATATTAAATTAAACATACATAGTTGATGGAATAACATGATAAGGTGAGTGAACTAAACTTGGACAGGTAAACCTCTTTCAATTCCTTTGTCATATTTAATAAAGTTGGGGATAATTTTTTTTTTTTTTTTAAAAGGATTGACAAGTTATAATTGATACACGATAAAAATGGTACGGATAGTAGGTTGCGCTTAGAAGTGATGTTGTTCTTGTAATAACTCAACGCATCAAATTGACTTATAAAGAAGAAAAAAGTACTAAGAGTTTTGTGTTTAAAACATTGTTATAGTAATTGTGACAAATAATTTAAGACTAAGGGTTGGTTTAGATTGTGTTAGGGATGTAATTTTTTTGCATTTTGTTGTAAAAATAGTGAGTCACATCACACGGTAATATTCATGCTTTTTTGTTGTTATTATTCATTAGCCCACGACACTTTTTAATATTATTCATGGGCTCTACTTCTCAGTATTAAGTTTTTTAATTTTCACAAAATAAACATATTCAAACACACCAAAAACTACAAAATGTATATTAATATATGGTGATCTGGCCATGGAAAAGTTGGATGAAGTGGGTAATTAAACCATCCTTATTAATTAAGTGAAGAGTGATGCTAAAATTAAGTTCATTTTCTTGTTTAATTAATCCAGACCTTATCACATTTGGTGGATTAGGTAGCTTTTATTGTTTGAATGTAATAGTCAATACATTCTTTTTCTTTTTAGTACCATCTATAACTCAGTTCATTTTTTCCTTTATCTCCTACCTAAATAATTTGAAAGAATGATTATAAAAGAAATCTTTTGTTTGCTGCTGTATTGGTGGTGCAGATAGAAATAGACAATTTGGCATGGTTGATCTGTGTAGTTGCTTAAGGCCTAACTGACTGAAAATCTTTGGTTTCTAATATTAAAATACTGGACTCTTTTTTAAAATTTTAAAATATAATTTCTGTGTGTTCTGTCACACTATTTTACCAGCACAATGCAGACATATAATATCACCTAGCAGGAAAAAAAGACATATTCATCATTTTGTCTTTTGGATGCTTATATGGTTTACTTGATTATTGTAGGCTGTACTTTGCCAAACTTTGGCTTGGGTCCCCTCCAAAAGACTATTATGTGCAAGTTGACACAGGAAGTGACATTCTATGGGTGAATTGTGTTGACTGCAAGAGATGTCCAAAGAAGAGCGGTCTTGGTGTATGTGATTCTATCAATTACATTTTTCAATTTAGCAAAATGTGAGGTCTGTTGATAAATTGGCAGTGATGATGAAAATTTCAGTTTTAAATGCCAGTTCTGCTTCAGAAAATTCTTGATTGATACAGGTGTTTTATGATCTGAGCCATTAAATACACAATACACCTTTGAGATATCTTGTTTGAAAACTGTTTCTCAAATTTGTATGACTTGTTTTTAAATCTATTATTTCCCAATTGATAGATTTCGATGATGATTTTAACAGATCTATAGTGCTATATTTATGATTGCTTTGGTTGTTTGCTCGACCATCTAAAGCTACTTACTGAGTATGTTCACCTAAAACATAGTTTTATTAAAGTATGGCAAAATGAAAGCTACCTTGCTCGACCATCTAAAGCTACAATTTTTTGAGAAATCTTATAATATATTCTTGTGAGTATTTCTTTCTCTATTTAAATCATGAAACACAAAAGCTGTTTTTATTTTTATTTTTTTTTATATACAAGTTTTCTCTAAGACCCATAGAGAAGGTTGGGTACAAGTATACGTAATTTATTTTTCTTAATTAGTTTGGTTGAATGTTGATCACTTCATCTTTTGTAAGAAATGGGGTTGTTTGCTTTCACATTATAAAGATAAGATACTTTAATAATGCGAATATTTTCGTGACTTGAGCATTCAAAAAAAGACGTGGTACATGAATAAGTACAACTAGGACTTAAACTACCTCAGCTTTTGTAGATAAATAAATCACATGCATGACATTTGACAACATCCAAGAAATAAATGTTTGATTGTTCCCACCTGCATGTGTGTACTACTATTCATTTGGAAACTTCTTCTGGTGCGGTAGAACCTGGGGCATTATTATTATACTTTTTGAGATGTTGACTTTGGATATGGACCTTTTTTAGCTGAGTTCGATTTGTATGGAGTAGTTATAACTTTTAGATACTGTTCAACGTTCCTTTTGTTGTGGCTGATGTTGATTGCTTTTAATTCTTGCTTTTCATGGTTTGTGCCTTACCTTCTGTCTTGATCATTCTGGTATTGTGCTGTGTATGTGCATTTGTACAGGGATAAAGAAGCTCCACGATTAACTGAAAGTGGTTTCCAGTTCTTGGTATGCATCTTATGATTCATGAGTTGCTTGCACTTTTTATGTTTTTTTTTACTTGAAATTATTTTTGATCTGTGCAAAATACAGCTGATGGACACCAATGCACAACTTTGGTACATCATCAGAGAATACATCTCTAATTCTGAGGTATGGATAGTGAGATTGTAGTTCACTCCCCAGTTCCTTTGTTAATAGTTCCCCATCTCTAATACCAGTGTTCCATCTTATGTCTGGATTTTCTAATTTTGTTTCAGGAGCGAGGTGTGGATCCGGCTGATTTAATTTCATTCCTATTAGAGCTTAGCTTTCATGTCACTGGTGAGGTATTAGATATACCTTGATATACCTTAGTGTTACTTTAACTAGTTTTCATAACCAAAGAAGAAGAAGAAGACCCATTTAGGGTTTCATTGATGGGAGGTAAAATTGAGGACACTAAGCATGCCTTTTTGATGTAAAAGCAGATTCAATCCTCTTAAAGAATGTAAAATATCAGGGTAAATAATAGGATAGAAAGACAATTGACTAAACTTGTCTTTCTGATTGGCAAGTTAGTGTAGGCCACAGATAGTCAATGTCTTCTGGTTTCTGCCAGCAGTTGTGATCATCTGGTGTTTGAGAACCATTTTGATGTCCACCAACCTAGCAGCAGATGAAGACATTTTAGGTGTTAGTCATGTTACATGTTCCTCCAACCCAAGTATATTGTTGCCATTTTAGGTGTTAGTCAGATGATTATAAAGGAAAGTTGATTAGTTAAAGAGTTTTGTAGTGATGTTGTCAAGTTCTTTCCAATATGGCTCACAAGTAATTGATTGTTTTACAGGTTCCTCCTGGGCTGGACAGCAAGGCTAGCACAGCCATAAACAAAGGGGAGGATATACATATCCAAGACCAGCCCACAAAACGTCATAGATTCATACCTTTATAAGAATCATTGAGGAATTTGTGTAGTTTTTGATTCTGCTAAACTGATAAGTGATAGGCCTAGACCTGTGTGTCTGTTAAAACTATGGTATGTTGAAATTTTTCGAGGGGATTTTATAGATGCTTCTCTCCCCTAATGATTGTTTGATCATACAGGATTGTTGATACTTTTCACTTTGTGTATTTGAGTTCTTGTGCAGTCCTTTAATTTCTTGTTTTAAGCTTTCTTAATCAATTGCCAGGTTTATGGTTGGCATCAATTTGCCACTACTTGCTACCATGTCTAACTTCATGAATGTGTATATATATATATAGTGCATGATTGTGGTTTTTTTTTTTAAATAAAATAAAATTTTATTTTGAGGGTCAAGAGACCCCTTAAATAACCTTATTTATCAAGGGTTGTAAGTATAAATCTTTTAAACCTTGGTAAAAGGTTTTTTAAGGGTCTCTTGACCCTCAAAATAAGATTAGAGCACTTGTTTTGAGGGGCACGAAGGCTCTCAAAATTTCTTTTTCGACGGTATATGTTTCAAAGGTTATCAAGGGTCGGTTGGACTCTTAAAATAACTTCTTTCAAGGTTTTTTAATACTTTTTTTAGGGGTTTTGACCCTTGAAAAAAGTCTAATTTGTTGTAGTGAGAGAAAGGGATTAGACACATCACATATTATAATGGCTGGAATTGAAAATGAAATACTAAAAATGAGACAAGTGATTTTCATATGTGATTTTTGTATCAACATTCCAATGCAAGTATAGGTGTGCTAAATGCTAAATTTTTAGTATTTAGCATACCAAACACCAAAAAGCATGCTTCATTAGAGCATCAGCATCGGCGTGGGTTTTGGATTTTGGATCGGTGTGGATCGACGAAGATTGGTGGGTTTCTCGGTGGAGATTGGTGGGTTGTCAATGTCGCCGATGATGGGTTGCTCAAGATCGCTGATGATGGGCTAGATGTGGTGTGATGGTGGCGGCATTGATCTGGCGGCGCTGTGGGTCAAATGGTCTCGCCGATTTGGGTTTTGTGTGGGTTTTGTGTGTGTTTTGCAGTGAGGCATGGATTGATTTTTATCTTTTAAGTTTAGATGGGTTGGATGTGATAGTGATCTGGTATTTTTTTCTTTTTCTTTTTCTTAATTTGAGTTTTTGGTTCCGGTGGAATTTTGGTGGGCAGTGGGCATGGTGACGTGGTAGGCATGGTGGTGGTGGTGTGGTGATGATTGGGTTGTTTAGCTATTGAAAGAGTGACAGAGACTCAGAAAGGCAGGGACAGGGATGAAGAGAGAGGAGTGATAGATAACCTTCAAATATTATTTTATTGTATAATTTATATTATTTTAGTGTGTAGTATTGTAAAATAAAAGTTAAAATGTTGGAAGTATTGAAAAATGGTATGGTATAATTGATAAAGTACCATTTTGAGATGGTGAAATAGGATAAGATTGAAAAAACCATTGTGGATGCTCTAAGTGTGTCAAATGCTAAAAAAAATTTGGCACGAATTATAGTACTCTTCTAGGAGTATAGTCTCCGGTTTCTAAAAAATGTCTCATTTTACCATTACAAAAGTTACTTTATCTATTATACCATACCATTTTATAATACAACTAACATCTTAACTTTTATTTTACCATTCAACCCATCAAAGTAATATAAATTGTACAATAAAATAATATAAAATTATCTATCACTCTTCACCCTAATTTATGTCCCTCTCTCAACCACACTCCACGTAGGAACCACTCTAATTTCTGTCACTTTCTCAACCACACCTCCACATAGCAACCACCATGACCCCAAACGTACCACAAAACCCAGCAAATACCCAGCCACAAACCAACCACAAACCCATTAAAAAAACAACCTGGTCTCCACTACCACCGTTACCCAGCCATATACCCATTAAGAAAACAACTCGATCTCCACCACCACCGTTACCCAGCCACAACCACGACTCCACGATCTAAGCCAATACCCACGCCTCCACAACCTTAACCCACCTCAAAAAACGGGTTTGAGAGATCATTTTTTGGGTTTGAAGAGATAGAGAGAGACGATCTGGCCATGGAAGGGAGAAGAGAGTGAGAGTTCAAGCTGAGATTGGTGGTGGGTGTTTTGGGTTTGAGAGATAAATAGATGGGTTGGAGGTGAAGAGAGACTACCATGGTGTTGGTGGTGGTGAATGGCAGAGCATGTGAGCTCCAGCCATGGAAGGGAGAAGAAATTGAGAGGGAGAGCTGAGAGAGGAGAGCTTCAGAGAATGAGAGGGAGAAAGAAGGGAGAAGAGAAAGAAATAGGGAGAGAGCGAATTTGATGAGTCAGAGAGAGGAGAGAGAAGTGGGAATAAAAGAGATTAAAAAATTATACAATTTTGCTACAATATTATCATAAATTTAGGATGCACTGGAGCACAATTATAAATTTTTTTACAATTAGAAGATTGGGTAATGACCTTTTTTGTGTTTTGATTCAAAAATATGGCATATTATACCATATACAGTACCAGGTACAGATGCTATGCTCTAAGAGCAATAGCATCTGGTTTCCAAAAAACATTTCATTTTACCATCTTAATAGTTTTATCTATTATATCACATCATTTTACAATACATATAATATCCCAACTTTTATTTTACCACATACCATATTAAAATAATATATTTATACAATAAAATAATATTATTTTAAAAAAATATCATCTTACTATAATATGATCTTAAAAGTAAAATGATACTGTAACTCAATGGGAAAACTTTTTAGAATTGGAAGTGCGGGTGCTCTAAACAATAGAATGACACAAAGGAAAATGCTAAGAACCCATTTGATACATGTGTTTAAAAACTAAAAATTGTTGTTTGAAAACATTTATAAAAATACGTGTGAGTGAAAAAGTGCATAAAAATACGTAAAATGTTATTTAAAAACTGAAAATAGCTGTTTGAAAACTAAAACCAAACACCCCCTAAAAATTTTGAGTTTTTTTATTCAACTTTCTCTCTCTATCTCTCTCTCTCCTAATAATAAATTATCCATTCTCTTCTCTCCCCACCCATTCAGTCTCTCTCCTCTTCTTCTCTTCAGTCTCTTCTCTCACCCTCACAGGGCCTCACTCACTCTCTCTCCTTTTCTCTTCTTAATCTCAACCAAATGGGTGTTGGTTGAGTTGGCCTGGACTGATCAGGAACTGGTCTGATCTGAGTTTTTTTGTTTTAAATATATAATTCTTTCAATCGGTAGTGTTGCCACATGAAATGATTGCTGGAAAGAAAATAAAAGCTTATGAAAAAGGAAGTGTTTGTGCTTGAATTTTCCGTACCAACTACTAACCCAATCAGACTATGGGTTGTCATGACTCATGAATCTTAAAATTAAGCTTTAAGTAAACAAATACCTTTCTGCCGTTTATTAAAAAAAAATAAAAGTAGTAAACAAATACCTTTGGGGAATCTAAAAATCAAGTCAATCTGTGACTGCAATGCATTCAGAAATCACAATAACATTTTACCTGCAAAGTTTTTTCCGGGTTACAGATTTGGTGGTTGTAGCGGTGGTGGTGTTTTTTATTTTTTACTGTGATTGAAGCTTGATGAGAGAGAGAGTGGACAGAGAGGAAGAGAGAGAGAATCAAGGCTTCAGAGTTGAGACTTGAGAGTTTAGACGTAGAGAGAGAAAGAGAGAGAGAGAGAGAGCGAAGGGTATTTTTATTGGATTAATTATATTATTTTAATGGATTGAATATATTACGTTAATGAGATGAATGTTTTTTTTTTTTTTTTTGGGATGAATAATGTGATTGAATGTTAAAATAGAAAATGTGATGTAAAATATTTTTTAAAGTGGTGCGTTAAAAAATATAAAATAACTCTTTTGTGTGTTAAAATAACATAGTTTTAGAATAGCTAATGCTATAAATTGAAAGAAAATGGTACACACTAGGAAAAAGAATATAATAGAAATTGCAAATTAAAAGATAGTCAAGGAACGCTATGCCTCATATTATAATTGAAAGAATAATTTTTCCCATCAAAAAAAGAAATGAAAGAATAATTTTAATACTATTTATTTTCACACACACACACTTTTTCATAATTGATCTATGTACTAGATTGTGAGCGACTAAAAAAATGGTAGATTCATATAATAATGATAGACTTCCAATTACAGTTTTTTATATAAGATAGTTGTAGTCAAGTGTGTGTGAAAGTATGTCATACTAAAATTATTATTTTAATTGAGAGACCCAGAAACTATTATAAAGCTTGTGAGGGGCAAGACATCTTATTGTCCATTAATAAATATTGGCAGAAAATATCACCGCACACCCTTAGTGCGGTGGTCACTCCACAAGTATAAATGCTTGTAGAGTGTGAAAAGTAAGAGCCGAAGTTCAAGTTTCAAGAAGAAAGTTTCACACATATATACTTAAATTATGTTAGAATAAAATTTCTATTTTTTATAATAATATATATATATATATATATATATATATATATTGGCAGAAAATTCAGCAAAAAGAATTCTTGTATGGCGCTGGCATTGAAGATTTAAAAGAGATAATTTTGGTAAGATAAATAACGAGAAAATAAATAAATTGATAGATAGAAAGAAGAAAAACTTAAATAGGAAATGTTACGAAAGCATACCTCCTCAGTTATTATTTGCGTAGCTGTAGCACCAAAATAGCTCTGTAAACTGTAAGTTCGAACCAGGAACCACCAACAAAGTAACAAGCGATGCGATGTTTGGTTCTCACAAGTCCACAGCGATCAAATTAAGTCCATGAAAAGGATATATATATATATATATATTATATATATATATATATATATATATATATATATATAAGGGTAAGATTCCTGCAACCATATATATCTCATAATATTACGTCATCTCATTTCCTGTGACTTACGTCATATTTTTCTCCTGTGACTTACCTCACATTTTTCTCCGTCTTTCTGTATTAACTTTTTACCCAGCAGGTTAGGTACAAGTGAATGGTCCAGGTTCTAGGAATCTAGATCCTGCCAATTGGACGATGATAGACGTGCGTTGTTTAGAGCTGTTCCTTTCGGTTAAAAATAATATAAAATAACTGAATCCCATATTAATAAGAAAGAGAAAATCCTTGTTAATTACTGGTGTCTTAAGTTATTAAATTCAAGTGTGTAATACAGAAGAAATTGGTTCAAGCAGCACAAACACAAACACATGAGAAAAGGTGAAGAGATAATTTAGGGGTATCTATGGGTCGGTCTGACCCGATTCCATCTAGTGGCAAAATGGTGGACCTATCACTAACCGATACTATCTATGAGTTAGATCGAATCAAATTTTCCATGGGTCAACTCAATTTAGGTCAAAATCGAGAGTACAGCAATAGACGAATGTTTATAGACGAGATCCATTGACCTTAATTGAACTTGGGGGGAGATTGCGATATCTCTACTAGATCTGGATGAAGATTGTACAATCTCCACTAAATTTGGACGGAGATTGTGAGATCTCCATCGAATCTAGGCTGATTTGATAGAGAAATGGAGAGAAATCTAACTAATCTACCATTTTCTTCTATCGGGTTGGCTCTAATGGGTTGTGAGAGGTGAAATTGAGACTCGAACTGATGAGGGGTGGGTTTTGTTGCACAAACCTGTTATGACTATTGTGGTGCTTGGGTCAGACAGCCTTAAGATTAGGTGGCCACAGATCGAGCGGGACCTAGACATCCCTCTAAGAGAGATGACAATAATTTTTTTTTTCAATGGCCAGTTTAGATGGAGGAGAAGTGAGGGAAGGAGTAAAGGAGAGAGAGTAAAGCTGGTCGAAAATTGTAATGGCATCTATATCATGTTCTCCCCAAAGCATCCAGAATCTTTAAAAATATTAGTAATGAATTATTTTTTAAAAAGAGGTACAAATCTAACCCAAAAGAGGCTAATCAACTAAAAGAGGAAAATATTGTCTCATTCTGAGTGTTTTATTTTTATATTTCAACAATTACAACTTACCATAAGTATTTTAATTAATTTGATTCGACCAATTTTAACAAATTTATTATATTTACTTTGATAATCAATGTTTTGTTCTTGATTAATTAGGATCCTTTCCATTTCGAATGAATCAATTTCATGATTCAAGTTACATATTACAAATCTAAAGGTGATTTTGATGTTACATTATTTAAAATTTAAATGATTTAGGACCAGATACACTGTTGGATTTAAAAATAATAATAATAATAATAATAACCATTCATGGTGAGAATGGACTTTCTCTATTTTATTTGAAATTTTGGACAATATTTTCTTAAGTCTAAACCTAAGCCAGTGTGTTTTATCTGCCAATCAAACCTTTCATACCATTCCTTGAAGTTATCGGATCAAATTGATCTTTAACAGGCAGAATATGATTACCTAGACAGACGTGCACCTTTTGGGACAGTTCAGTTGAGTGACCAAGATGAAATGGTAAAAACCTTTGGTATAAAACCTTGCATGATCTTTGTTTAGTTTGTTTGTTTTTGTTAAATATTATTCATTTAGTTATTAAAAAATTGTAAGACTATAAAGAGAAAATGAAAAGTTTATCTATGTTTCGGCTTAAATGGTTCCACTTTTCATAAGAACTAGTTTTAGTGCACGTGCAACGCATGCGAAAAACATTATCAAAGAAGATTCATAATAAACAAGATCCAAGATACTGACAGCATATTTAAATATTTCAAGTGAATTATTTTATGTTGGATTTTCACATTAATCTTCTTCCTCTCACTCTCTGAAACATAATTAGAAATAAATGCAAGCATACTATACTACAAAATATCGACAAAATCTTGCAACTAAAACGAAATCAGCCACCAAAAAACTAACTATAATGAAATTCAAATTCATAGAACAGAATCATAGACCAAAAGGCACTAAAATAAGTATTTGTCAGAAATTGTTTATGTTAACTGTAAAAATTTCCTTCAGAGTATAAAAAGCTATAGAATTTCACCAAGACAAAATAATAAAAGCAAAGACAAACATAACAGATAAATTAAAGTGAACACTTCCAAATATCAAAATATATAGAGTAATTCTTAGGTACTTCTGGAGCACGGAGAATAGTGTTCCATCCTCTCACATTTATGGTGGAGTCTACTCATTAAATTTATGGTGGGGTCTACCATGAATATGAGAGGAATGAGCACCATTTCACTATACTCTGGAACTACCTAAAAAATTTTCAAATATAAATTAGCATTAGTCTTATCACATTATTGTTAGCAATGTTTAAATTCAAGTAAATTAATTCTAAATTCAAGCAACATATACTGATTCTCCACTTGTGCCACTTGGATTTATTGGGTCCACAAATCAATATTAAATAAAAAGATTGAAGTGATTATTATTTTACAATAAAACGAAGTGGGAAAACTTAAATACAATACGTTACATCTTGTACTTAAAACTTTTCTTTTAAATTTTAAACATGCATCTACAAAACAAATTGAGCAAAACAGCATTAAATATTAAAAGTTAAAGTGCCTTGGTAAAACCCAACCTTGTCTTTTAATTTAAAGTTTTGTTGAACTCAAGATGCATAACTCTTTCAAAATTTCAATTGTGGGTTGGAGGTTAGAGTATTCTCATCAGTTGTTTTATAAAAAATGTCATTTTGACATACCAAAAGTTTACTTTATTATTTTACTACATCATTTTACAATATCCTATTCATCAGATATTTTATCCTTTAATTCAATACATTAAAATAATATTTACTATACATTAAAATAATATATTAACTCCTCCCTATCATCATCATCAACAACAACAACGGTACAACTACCACTGCCGCAACAACGGCCACCAACAACCACTACTGCAACAACACCAACAGCCACCACCGGCACAAACCCGCATCTACCAATGCCACCTTAAAAAAATAAATAAAAATAAATCCACAACAACAACCCACCACATTCACAAACCTCAAAACTCATCCAATTTCAAACAAACTCACAATCACCATTACCGCAACAACACCGATAGCCACCACAATCACCATTACCGCAACAACACCGATAGCCACCACCAGCACAAACCCACATCCACCAAAACAAAACAAACCCACATCTCAAATCCATCAAATTAGACAAACCCACATCCCAAACCCACTACCGGCACAAACCCACATCCACCAAATCAAACAAACACACATCCACCAGCACAAACCCACATCCTAAATCAAACAAACCCAAAAGCAAAACCCACCACTGCAGGCCGATTGAGAGAGATCCAATGGTGGGAGGTTCCGATGACGTGGTGGATGGTACGAAGCTCAGCGGTGTGGCGTTGTGTGGTGACCGCACAAAGCTCGATGGCGTGGTGTGGTGTTGTGATGGTACGAAGCTCGGCAGCGTGGCGTGGTGGTCAGTGGCGTGGCAAGATCGGCGTGGTGAGAGGGCAATGAGAGAACCAGACAGAGAGAGAGAGATGTGTTACAAACAGAGAGAGATATGTGATGGAATGAGAGAGAAAAGTAAATAAAATAAGCCAAAATATTTTTGGCATTGATATCCGTACTGCCTCATATTTGAGACGGTACTGTAACGATGTGGCAAATTTTTTTAGATTTGAGATACTTGATGAAAATTGATTTTTGATATTTGGTGTATCAAATGCTAAATATTCGAGATTTGGCACACTTAATAGTAGTACTTTAAGGTGTGGTCAGTGGAAGAGTAGTTAAACTTTTTAAACTAATATAATTGAGAACAAAAAGACTATAAGATCCTCACTTTCCTTTTAGCCCATCGATATCTGTAGATGTAAAAGAGTATTTCCATCCCATTGGGTTTTTAAAGGAAGTACCAAAACGAAATGACCAAAAAACCTTAAGTTTATGTAACTTATAAATGCTTTTAAGGGTAAAAAAGCGACTTCATAACCTATTGCACCACTCACTTTTTGTCGGTATTGACCAAGGGCAACAAAACCTGAAGACTCTACACTACCACCATCCAAATGAATGCAAAACAAAACCACTCAAACTCTTTTTTTTTAATATATAGTACAGTGCACATAAAATAAGATATAGTACATATAAGTAGAGACAATGAAGGGAACATCATAGGCAACTTTCACGTTCCGCTAGTGTAGGAAAAAAATAAACATGGCGAAAATATACTTTTTGATCCGTACATTTTGAATCTATTTTTATTTTGGTGTTTATTTTAATTTTGTTATTATTTTAGTCTTTAAAAATAAAAAATTAATTATATTTTGGTGTTTACCGTCAACTCGCTAATTAAAAACTCTTACGTGGCAGATAGAATGTCCTGCTTGTTAACATGGTGCTGTTATGGTCATTAAAATATTATTTTAAAAAATTATTTGGCATTTTTTTAAATGCTATGTCAGATTTAAATTAATAAAAAATTAAAACAAAAAAATTTTAATTCCTCAATTTTAATTTTAATTTTAATTACAAAAAATTAAAAAAAACAAAAAAAATTACTTTTTTTTATACTTTTAAACGATTTTTTCATTAATCTAATTAAATTAATAAAAAATTCAAAAAATATTTATCATTAGACTATTTTAGTTTTAAGTGTATTTAATTTTTTTAAAGTGTGTAATTACTTTTGTTAAGTGCGTTGGTCAAAAGTGTTTTTTTTTTTTTTTTTTTTTTGTTTTAGACTATTTTTATTATTATTATTATTATTATTATTAGACCATTTTGAACTTGTGATCTCGGTTGAGAGAGAGAGAGATGAGGCCAGAGGAAGGAGGCCTGTGGTGGTTTAGAGAAGATCGAGGGGAATAAGGTGTGGGGAGTAAAAGTACCCAAGTGGGCATATGGGCCTTTGGGCTGTAGCAAGGAGGGCCGACCTGCTCTTGAGCTAAGAATTTGTTAGTATTGCGAATCGGCCCATACGCCGAGGATCCGAAGATACATCCGAGGGTAAGTTTCTCCTCGATAGACCCAGGAGAACTCGAAGCTTCACTATGAAGGTCAAGGCAATATTCCGAAAAGACTGTTGGTTAAAAGGGGGAAACCCTGAACCTTCGAGGTATACCGGTGTTAGAAAAATATCAAAAGTAAAGGCTGCCACCTCCATATTAAAGACTCTGCACCTACCTCCCTGGCCGCATTAATGGGGAAGTGACCCCTGAGCAGTAGAACTGAAATTTCTAGTCACTATTCAAAGGCACCAAGAAAAGAAATATCTAGGAGGGAGGGGGTTGGAGCAACACATGGATAAAGCATCAACAAAAGAAGTATTTAAGGGGGATGAACGCCAAAGAAAAGGGGGAGTCTGTAACTAAGAAAGAAATTAAGAATTGTAACTTTTAAGAAAGAAAGAGAAATAATACAGAAGTAGTCCTCGGCTTATGTCCGAGGAGGCCTATTTGCAATTATCATTTGTTATTTACAAGTGTTTGTAACTCTTAGCCTGTTAGCAAGTTCTCAGTACCTCTAACCTAGATTTCAAACCCACACTCTACAAATTTGATTGTTTAAGGCTCATTGGGCCTGAGCCCGTAATTGTCTTTTGGGTCCAGGTGCAATTGTGCACTTACATAAGGCAATGGTGGTTTGGAGTAAATCAAGGGGAAGGAACCAACGAGCTCGATCTCTTACACCAACGAACTCGACCTCCTGATCCCAGGTCTGTTCCAGATTGTGAATTGATCAACTCTGCCTCGATCTCGGCCTCGATCTCGGCCATAATGAAGCTCCTCGATCTTAGCCCCCGTCCCAATCCATTGATGATTTTGGCTTGGGTTGATTAGATTGGGTTTTCTCTGAGGTTTGTAGTAGATTTGATGGTGCTTGGTTTGATGATCTCTAAGGTGTTGAATTTGGGTTTTCTCGAAAGTTTGTTGGTGTGGGTTTTGAATTGCTAGGTTTGACATGGTGGGTTTGTTAGGTTCGAATTGGTTTGACTTGCTTGAGGTGGGTTTGCTGGATTTGCTAGGTTCAACTTGCTTAAGATGGGTTTTTCTGGGTTTGAGGTTTTTTTTTGTTTGGGTTGGTTGTGTTGTATTTTTGGATTGATTTGGTACTTTAGGGCTTCGGGGTTTGATGATTTTGCTGGGGTTTGAGAAAATGGTGGCTTTGAGATTTATGATTTTGTTTTTGAGTTGAATTTTTTGGGTTTTTTGTGTGTTTGTTTCCTAAGAAAATTTTTGGATTTGCCAATTTGTTTGCTGGGAAAGAACATGAAGAAGTTTATTTTTAAAGTTTTTTGAATTTTCTGATTAATTTAATTAGATTCATAAAAAAGATCGTTTAAAACTAAAAAAGTAAATTTTTTGTTTTTTTGTTTTAAACTAAAATTAAAATTGAGGAATTAAATTTTTCGTTTTAATTTTTTATTAATTTAAATCTAATGTGGCATTTAAAATATGCCAAATTAATTTTTTATAATATTTTAATGGTCATATCAGCGTCATGTTAACAAGCAGGACACTTTGTCTGTCACGTAAGAGTTTCTGTTAGTAGGTTGCCAGCAGAGACCAAAATAGAAGTGATTTTTTTTTTTTTTTTTTGGTTTTTAGGGACTAGAATAATAGCAAAATTAAAATAAATACTAAAATGAAAATCGGCCTAAAATGTAGGAACTAAGTATGTGTTTGGATTGCATTTCTTCATGCTCTGTTTTCCTTTTTTTTTTTAATCGAGAACCGCATTTCATGTGAGACACGGTACTGTTAGTGAGTCTCGTGCACAGTGCACAGGACCCACTACCTCTTTGACCAGCAAATATTTTACAAGAATGTGTCTGTGAGTGGGTCCCGTGCACTGTTCACGGGACCTACAAATCTCTTTTTTCAACAAAATTTTCATTAAAAATAAGTTCCACGATATTATTCATACATTTAAAAATTATTTTACTATAATATTTTTAGTTTTTAATTTTAACAAAACAAGCAGTATCTATACGTATCCTAAAAATGAATTGTCGCCTTTAAATATGATTGTTCAACTGCCTTCTTGTTGCAGTGTTGGTCAGGCCCACTAGGCCACTAGTGTCCTTGGACTCTTTTTGCGTGGAAGGCGAGGCAACTAATTTATGGTTTACTCAACTCAACATTTAAAAATCGTGCCTGTTCGATCGGGTAGCTGAAAACATTAATTTTACATTGCTGTTATTAGCTGCCCACGGTACTCGTGACATTAATTTTGCATTGCTTTTATTAGCTGCCCATGGTACTCTTTTATACATGATATTAATTTTGCGTTAGTAGTTGTCCATGGTACTGTTCTGTATGGGACATTAATTTTGCATTGCTGCTATTAGCTGCCCACGGTACTCGTGACATTAATTTTGCATTGCTGTTATTAGCTGCCCATGGTACACATTAATTTTACATTGCTGTTATTAGCTGCCCACGGTACTCGTGACAGTAATTTTGCATTGCTGTTATTAGCTGCCCATGGTACTCTTCTATACATGATATTAATTTTGCGTTACTAGTTGTCCATGGTACTGTTCTGTATGGGACATTAATTTTGCATTATTTTGGATGGTATAAATGTGTACGTGCGCTACATTTAGTAGCTGTCCATAGTATTCTTCTGTTTGTGACATCAATTTTGCATTATTTTGGGTGCTTAATAGTGGTTGGTAGATTTGAATTTATGATATATATGATTTATGGTGAAGCTTCCTTGCTGCGGATTATAATTAACTCAAATGACAAAATTATAGAATCTCTTATTGTCGAATAAAATACTTGACTTTTAATTAATTTTGAAAACTAATTTCATTTAGTTACATTTATGCAATAACAACAATAAATTTTTAGTTCCAAAATTTTGGGATTGAATATGAATCCTCCACTAATTAGTTAATTACTCCATTAAAAATTTAAAATTCATGCATGCTCTGTAGTTGAGAACAATCGTGCACCACCATTGCAGTTAGTAGCTGCCCATGGTACTCTTCTGCCCGTGAATTTTTTTTATTTTTTATTTTTTTATAGGAATTTGGCATTATTTTGGGTGTACTTAAAAGCGGGAACCTTGTTGCCTCCACATTACTCTGAAAATTAATTTTGGACCCATTTTATATATTTATTTTTTTATATATAGATACCATAAGATTTGAATTCATGATATATGGAGTCTAGTTTTTTTTATTTTATTATGATATATGATCTATAATGAATGTTGGGTAAACTACATAAATAGTCTATATCTTTTACACCATATATCAATTTTGTTCATAACATTTCAATTGTATCAATTTAGTCCCTAATCTTTTAGTGTTGTATCCATTTGGTCTCTATCGTTATTCCTTGGATGGAAAAAACTTTGACATGTCAAAGGGAAAAATTAAAAATTGATTTACTTGCCATATTAATTGCCAATTGTGCAGCTATATCATATTAAAAAAGAAAATAAAAACAAAGTTCTCGCTTGAGTTTTAAGTTTTGGAAAAAACCAATCTCTCTCTCTCTCTCTCTCCTCTCTCTCTCTCTCTCTCTCTCTCTCTCTCTCTCTCTCTCTCCTCTCTCTCTCTCTCTCTCTCTCTCTCTCTCTCTCTCTCGCTCTCTCTCTCTCTCTCTCTCTCTCTCAACTTAAACAAATTAAGGTTCAAAACTTGAACAAACCCAATGTTCAAAACCATAAAAACATGGACTAGCATATGGCCAACCCAATCTACTCTTCTAAACTATGTTACTAACAAATTGACAAGATTAATATAAGAACTTATCTGACATGTCTCATACTTATTGAATTTTTATACCACTAACAAGGTATCATTTAATTACCAAATACCTTCTCTCACAAAACCACCATCCAAATTAATGCAAAACAAAACCACTCAAACTCTTTTTTTTCTTTTTAATATGTAGTACACATAAAATAAGATATAGTACAAATATGTAGGGGCAATGAAGTGGACAATATGGGCAACTTTCACGTTCCTTTAGCATTGGAACAAAATAAACATTATTGTTCCACTGCCTTCTTGTGTTGTAGTGTTTTTCAGGCTCACTAGGCCACTAGTGTTATTGGACCTATTTTTTTGCGTCAACGTTTATAATGCTTCCTTGCTTTTGTACGGGCTTATAACTTTCTTTGAATAAAATTCTGCAGCTTATCCTTTAAAAAAAAATCAACGTTTAAAAATCGTGCCCACTCTGATAGTTGAAAACAGTCACACACCATTAATGTTATTGGAGCATCTACATTAGTTATTAGATACTCTTTTATAATACAAAATTTTCTTCATTTTACACATTTTGACCAAAAAAACATTCATATCAATGAGTGTAAAGCTGTGCAAAATTGTGAAAATTCATCCACGAGTTACAGTAATTGTGTAAATATATATGGGTACTGTAGCTCGTCCATTTATTATTTTATCAATTTCTCATTCAATATAGTACTTTTTTTTTCTTTATATGTCAAAAAAAAAAAATATCATACCGGAACCAACCATAACTAAAAATAAAGGTATTGTGAAAAAAAATGTTACATCTACAGAATTTTCATAACAAATCTTAGGTGATAAATTGTTGTTCTAATTTAAACTTACAAATAAAATTATTTTTTTACCTACTAATAACATCCTGTAACAATCTACTGCTTATAATTTGTACAGAAAATGTTGTAAACATAACATTTCTTTTGTGAAAATGTTAAGATATCTTGTTATCGTCACAATATTTTCACAATTACTAAGATGTCAATTATTTATAAGTCAAAGTAAAATATAACAAAGGTATTATGAAAATATTGTTTCATTTTTTGTGTTTCTAGAAAAAAATTTTATTAGTCAATTTTTGTTGAGCCAAAATTCACTATTTCACATACAATTTTCTTGGATTGAATTTTTTTTTCTTTATACACCATTTTAAGTAATACACATAGTTTTACAAACACACACACACACACCAAAAAAAAAAAACAAAAACTTAGAATTAAAACATTTTTCATCCTTTATGTTTAGGGTTCCTTCTTAAACTTTAAAATAAAGCAATTTCCCTCTTAATATTTTGGAAAATAGCAAATATGTCATATTTTTATTCCCTCAATTAAACCCTAATAAAAGTTTATGATTCTTAAAATATTCAATTGTGTAGTGGCTAAAATATCTCCACTAAAGTTCAACATCTCAAAAATTTTATTCACGTATTTTGAATTTTTTATTTTTTATTTTTTATTTTATGGTAGTTATACTTAGAAAGTTAGAATGGTAATATAAGATATTTTATTTGTTACCTTCGAAACATATAATTTATCTAATGAAAAATTCGATGACACATGTCTTTTGTTATCTTTTTTTTTTTCTTGCCTAAAATGAGTGTTCATTAAAAACTAATTAAGCTAGAGATTTCACCTGGACTCATGTAAAATGATGAAGAAGAAAGTTTGAATAACAAAATTTTCAATGAAGAATTTCAATTGTAGCATATGATATAATTCATTGTAAAAATTTAAATATTGTGACAAGGTTTTAGCAAAACTCAATTGCTTATTGTTAGAAGATGAAGATATTCATTATCATTTTTAGAAGTTTTTAATGAGTTAATATTGACTTTAACAAATAGGTATCAAAATTCTTATACAAATGAGATTAATTAATTTTGTATGATATACATTTTTTTATGTATGTAGTTTCATACTTTTTCAAATAAAAATTTTATCTTAATTTTCTTACTCAGGAAGAATCACATGCCACCAATACTAGTATTATATAATGCCGTATCAATATTATATAATGCTATCCATGGTTTGTTCAATTGATTAATCACTTACTTATGGCTTAAATGGTTAGTTTAGACTAAGAGTGATTTCGCAATAAAATTAAATATTGGGGCCAAAATATTTTCCTAGGTTGTTAGGTATTGCACTTTCACATTCCATCTTAAATAACTTTTATCACTTTTTGACATAAATGAGAAATTTTATTTAGAGCAAAAATATATAAATATGATGAATGAGAAGTTTATGTGAATGTTTTATTATTATTATTATAATTTTTTTATTTTTTTATTGTTGTTGTTGTTGTTGTTAATTGTCACCAAATTGTGGTTAAAATTTGGTCATAGGAGTCTTATAAAATTTTGAAACGTTTTTTTTACAGTTATTAATAAAATGACTAATGTATTGATTTTCTCAAATCTTAAGAGAAGAGAATGTTATTTTCCTTAGGCGGTATTTGGTATGAGATAATCTTTTCGGATTTTTAAAGAAGGTGAAACATTTCCATGTTTGGTTAAAAATTACTCAAAGAATTAGATGTCTAAAAAATCTAGATTCCCCCTTAACCCCTTTTTATAGAGCTACATGGATTCCTAGAAAATAAGACTATTACTGTAACTCTGTCTCATAAAATTTGGATATTTGGGGTTAGTTTGGTAGAGGAGTTTGAGTGATGTTGTTTGTAGTTTTTTAAAATACGTGTAGGTAAAAAAGTGTGTGAAAGTACTTGTAAAGTTATTTAAAATCTGAAAATGTGTGTTTTAACTACTCTACCAAACATGGTCTTAATCATAAAAAATGGGGTCTTTTTCCTTAAAAGAATTTTTTTTTTTTTTTTTTTTTTTGGTGGGGCCTTAGGCCTAGGCTTAACTTGCCTTGGCCCTTGGGCCAGCCCTCAAGAAAATAGTAATGATAATAAATAAATAAATGAAACTAGGCAGTAGTTTTGTAGACTTGGAGTGTTGGTAGATGAAATGAACATATAGAGGAAAAAGGTGGTTGAGATGCGTGGTACATTGGTATTGTGGTTGGTTGAACGTGATAAAGAAGTGTAGGTGGATATTAATGGGTATTCTTAGAACAATTGTTAATAAACTAAATTAGGAAAGTTTTAACACTATTTTTATGAAAAATATAAAAAATTGTCAAAAAAAAATTAATTGCTTTATCAATTTTAATGAAATGTTTTTAAAAATGATTTCTAAACCGACACCCCTTAGAGAATTTGTTAAAACTTCCCATTTTGTAAGAGTAATTCTACGGTACCCTTCTCAAAAAAAGGGAGGTACGGTACCCACTAGTAAGTAACATGCTATAACAAGTTACTTTTAACTCACATTTAGCGGTTCTATTTTCACATTGTGCAGTTCTAACATCACATGTGACAATTCTTTTCTCATATTTGTTGGTTCCCTTACTTTTTTCTCACATTTGACTATTCCATCTTCACATTGTGCAATTCTAACATCACATGTAATAGTTTTTTTCTCACATTTGGTGGTTCTTTTTTTTTTTTTTTTTTTTTTTTTTTTTTTTTTTCACATTTGGCAGTTTCATCCTCACATCGTGCGGTTTCAACATCACATATGACAGTTCTTTTGTCACACTGGGTGGTTCCCTTACTTTTTTCTCACACTTGACGGTTCCATCCTCACATTGTGCAATTCCAACATCTCATGTGACAGTTCTTTTTTCACATTTGGTGGTTCCTTTTTTTTTTTTCTCACATTTGACGGTTTCATTCTCACATTGTGCGGTTCCAATATCACATATGACAGTTCTTTTATCATATTAGGAGGTTCCTTTTTTTTTTTTCCTCACATTTGACGATTTCATCCTCACATTATGCTATTCCAACATCACATGTGATAGTTATTTTGTCACATTTGGTAGTTCTCTTACTTTTTTATCACATTTTACGTTTCCATTTCACATTATGCACTTCCAACATTACATGTGACAGTTTTTTTCTCACATTTAGTGATTCCCTTACTTCTTTTCTCACATTTGATGGTTCCATCTTCACATTGTGCGGTTCCAACATCACATATGACAGTTCTTTTGTCACATTGGGTGGTTTCCTTACTTTTTTCTCATATTTAACGGTTTCATCCTTACATTGTGCAGTTCCAACATCATATGTAATAGTTCTTTGTCACATTTGGTGGTTCCCTTACTTTTTTTTTCATATTTAACGGCTCCATCCTCATATTGTGCAATTCAAACATCACAAGTGACAATTTTTTTGTCATATTGGGTGATTCCTTTATTCTTTTCTCACACTTAACGGTTCCATGTTCACATTTTGCAATTCAAACATCACATGTGACAGTTCTTTTCTCACATTTGGTAGTTCCCTTACTTTTTTCCCACATTTAACGGTTCCATCCTCACATTGTACAGTTCCAACATCACATGTGACAATTCTTTTGTCACATTTGGTGGTTCCCTTACTTTTTTTTTTTTTTTTTTTTTTTTCATATTTGACGGTTTCATTCTTACATTGTGCAGTTCCAACATCATATATAACAATTCTTTTGTCATATTGGGTGGTTCATTTATTGTTTTCTCACATTAACGGTTCCATGTTCCCATTTTGCAATTCCAACATCACATGTGACAGTTTTTTCTCACATTTCGTGGTTCCCTTACTCTTTTTTTTTTTTTTTCACATTTGACAGTTTCATCCTCAAATTGTGTAGTTCCAATATCACATGTGACAATTCTTTTGTCACATTAGGTGGTTCTTTTATTATTTTCTCACACTTAAGGGTTCTATGTTCACATTTTGCAATTCAAACATCACATGTGACATTTCTTTTCTCATATTTGGTAGTTCCCTTACTTTTTCCTCACATTTAACAGTTTCATCCTCACATTGTGCAATTCCAACATCACATGTGACAGTTCTTTTGTCACATTTGGTGATTTCCTTACTGTTTTTTTTTTCTTCATATTTGACGGTTTCATCGTCACATTGTGCAGTTCCAACATCACAAGTGACAATTCTTTTGTCACATTGGGTGGTTCCTTTATTGTTTTCTCACATTTAACGGTTCCATGTTCACATTTTGCAATTCCAAAATCACATGTAACAGTTTTTTTATCACATTTGGTGGTTCTCTTACTTTTTTTTTTCTTCACATTTGACGGTTCTATCATTACGTTATGTAGTTCCAATATCACATGTGACAATTCTTTTGTCACATTGGGTGGTTCCTTTATTATTTTCTCACATTTAACGGTTCCATATTCACATTTTGCAATCCAAACATTACATGTGACAGTTCTTATCTTATATTTGGTAGTTCCCTTAATTTTTTCTCACATTTAACGGTTCCATCCTCACGTTGTGCAGTTCCAACATTACATGTGATAATTCTTTTGACACATTTGGTGGTTCTCTTACTTTTTTTTTTTTTTTTTTTCATATTTGATGGTTCCATTCTTACATTGTGCAGTTCCAACATCACATGTAACAATTCTTTTGTCACATTGGGTGGTTCGTTTATTGTTTTCTCACACTTAACAGTTCCATGTTCACATTTTACAATTTCAACATTACATGTAACAGTTATTTTCTCACATTTGGTGGTTCCCTTACTTTTTTTCTCACATTTGATGGTTTCATTTTTACGTTGTGCAGTTTCAACATCACATGTGACAGTTCTTTTCTCACATTTAGTGGCTCCCTTACTTTTTTTTTCTTCACATTTGACGGTTCTATCATTACGTTATGTAGTTCCAATATCACATGTGACAATTCTTTTGTCACATTGGGTGGTTCCTTTATTATTTTCTCACATTTAACGGTTCCATATTCACATTTTGCAATCCAAACATTACATGTGACAGTTCTTATCTTATATTTGGTAGTTCCCTTAATTTTTTCTCACATTTAACGGTTCCATCCTCACGTTGTGCAGTTCCAACATTACATGTGATAATTCTTTTGACACATTTGGTGGTTCTCTTACTTTTTTTTTTTTTTTTTTTCATATTTGATGGTTCCATTCTTACATTGTGCAGTTCCAACATCACATGTAACAATTCTTTTGTCACATTGGGTGGTTCGTTTATTGTTTTCTCACACTTAACAGTTCCATGTTCACATTTTACAATTTCAACATTACATGTAACAGTTATTTTCTCACATTTGGTGGTTCCCTTACTTTTTTTCTCACATTTGATGGTTTCATTTTTACGTTGTGCAGTTTCAACATCACATGTGACAGTTCTTTTCTCACATTTAGTGGCTCCCTTACTTTTTTTTTCTTACATTTGACAGTTCCAACATCACATATGTTAGTTGTTTTGTCACATTTGGTGGTTCCTATATTTTTTTTTCCTTAAATTTGACGGTTTCATCCTCACATTGTGCAGTTCTAATATTACATGTTACAGTTCTTTTCTCACATTTGGTGGTTCCCTTACCTTTTTTTTTCCTCATATTTGACGGTTCCATCCTCACATTGTACAATTCCAACATCACATGTGATCGCTATTTTCTCACATTTGGGGGTTTCCTTACTTTTTTTCTTACATTTGATGGTTTCATTATCACATTAAGTAGTACCAACATTGCATTTGACTTTATTTTTGTCACATTTAGTGGTACCCTTTGTTTTTATTCTCAAATTGGCCGTTCCATTATTACATTGTAAGACATTAAAGAGAAAATGAAAGAGTATATATGTTTATTTATGTTTGGTTGATGAAACATGCTTAAATGGTTCCACTAGTTTTAGTGCGCAAGGCATGTGAAAAACATTATCAAAGAAGATTCATAATAAACAAGATCGAAGATACTAACGACATCTCTATACATTTCAAGCGAAATATTTTATGTTGGATTTTCATATTTATCTTTTTCCTCTTACTCTCTGAAACATAATAGGAAAACATGCCAGCATACTATATAACAAAATGTCGACAAAATCTTGCAACTAAAACGAAATCACCCACCAAAAAACTAACTAAAATGAAATTCAAAATCATAGAATAGAATCATAGACCAAAAGGCACTAAAAGAAGCATTTGTCAGAAATTGTTTATGTTAACTGTAAAATTTTCTTTCCGAGTATAAAAAGCTATAGAATTCCACCAAGACAAAATAATAAAAACAAAGAAAAACATAGCAGATGTATCAATTTTGATAGAATTAAAGTGAACGCTTCCAAATGTCAAAATATAAACTAACATTAGTTTTATCACATTATTGCTAGTAATGTTTAAATTCAAGTAAATTAGTTCTAAATTCAAGCAATATATACTGATTCTCCACTTGGGCCACTTTGATTTATTGGGTCCAAACATCAATATTAAATAGAAACATTGAAGTGATTATTATTTACAATAAAACCAATGACAAAACTTAAATATAGTATCTTACATCTTGTGCCTTAAATTCTCATTTTAAAATTTAAACATGTCTACAAAATAAATTGAGCAAAATAGAATTAAATATTAAAAGTTAAAATACCTTGGTAAAACCTAACCTTATCTTTTAATTTTAAGTTTTGTTGAACTCAAGATGCATCACTCTTTCAAAATTTCAATTGAGGCTTGGAGGTTAGGAGTGATTAGTGGAGGAGTAGCTAAACACTTTAAACTAATATAATTTAGAACAGAAAGATTATAAGATCCTCACAATTTCCCATCGATATCTCTAGACTAGAGGTAACATAGTATTTCCATCCCATCTTTTCAAAAGGAAGTACTAAAACGAAAAGGACCAAAAAACCTTAAGTTTATGTAACTTATAAATGCTTTTAATTCATAACCTATTATACCACACACTTTTGTGTGTATTGACCAAGTAACAAAATCAGAAGACTACAAAATCACCATCCAAATTAATGCAAAACAAAACCACTTAAACTCTTTTTTTTTTTTTTTTTAAATATATAGTACACATAAAATAAGATATAGTATAAATAAGTAGGGACAATGAAGTGGACAACAAAGGCAACTACCACGTTCCTTCAGTATAGGACCAAAACAAACATTATTGTTCAACTGCCTTCTTGTGTTGTAGTGTAATTCAGGCCTACTAGTGTTTTTGTACTGTTTTTGCGTCAAAGGCGAGGCAACTAGTTTATGGTTTACTCAATTCAACATTTAAATATCGTGCCCGTTCTGGTAGCTGCCATGGTATACGTGACATTAATTTTGCATTACTGTTATTAGCTGCCCACGGTACTTGTGAGTTGTGACATTAATTTTGCATTACTGTTATTAGCTGCCCATGGTACTCTTCTATACTTGATATTAATTTTGCGTTAGTAGTTGTCCATGGTACTGTTCTGTATGGGACATTAATTTTGCATTATTTTGGATGGTATACATGTGTACGTGCGCTACATTTAGTAGCTGTCCATAGTATTCTTCTGTTTGTGACATCAATTTTGCATTATTTTGGGTGCTTAATAGTGGTTGGTAGATTTGAATTTACGATATATATGATTTATGGTGAAGCTCCGTTATTATGGATTATAATTAACTCAAATGACAAAATTATAGAATTTCTTATTGTCGAATAAAATACTTGACTTTTAATTAATTTTTAAAACTAATTTCATTTAGTTACATTTTTGCAATAACAACAATAAATTTTTAGTTCCAAAATTTTGGGATTGGATATGAATCCTCCACTAATTAGTTAATTACTCCATTAAAAATTTAAAATTCATGCATGCTCTGTAGTTGAGAACAATCGTGCACCATCATTGCAGTTAGTAGCTGCCCATGGTACTCTTCTGCCCGTGATATTAATTTGGCTTCTTTTTTTTTTTTTTTTTTTTTTTTTTTTTTTTTTTTTATTTATAGGAATTTGGCATTATTTTGGGTGTACTTAAAAGCGGGAACCTTGTTGCCTCCACTTACTCTGAAAATTAATTTTGGACCCATTTGATATATTTATTTCTTTATATATAGATACAATAAGATTTGAATTTATGATACATGGAGTCTAATTTTTTATTATTATTATGATATATGATCTATAATGAATGTTGGGTAAACTACATAAATAATCTATATCTTTTACACCATATATCAATTTTGTTCATAACATTTCAATTGTATTAATTTAGTTCCTAATCTTTTAGTGTTGTATTCATTTGGTCTCTGTTGTTATTCATTGGATGGAAAAAACTCTGACATGTCAAAGGGAAAAATTAAAAATTGATTTACTTGCCATATTAATTGCCAATTGTGCGGCCATATCATATTAAAAAAGAAAATAAAAACAAAAACAAAGTTCTCGCTTGAGTTTTAAGTTTTGGAAAAAAAACCAAATCTCTCTCTCTCTCTCTCTCTCTCTCTCTCTCTCTCTCTCTCTCTCTCTCTCCTCTCTCTCTCTCTCTCTCTCTCTCTCTCTCAACTTAAACAAATTAAAGGTTCAAATCCTGAACAAACCCAATGTTCAAAACCATAAAAACATGGACTAGCATATGGCCAACCCAATCTACTCTTCTAAACTATGTTACTAACAAATTGACAAAATTAATATAAGAACTTAACAGACATGTCTCACATTTATTGAATTTTTATACAGTATCATTTAATTACCAAATACCTTCTCTCACAAAAATACCGTCCAAATTAATGCAAAACAAAACCACTCAAACTCTTTTTTTCTTTTTAATATATAGTACACATAAAATAAGATAAAGTACAAATAAGTAGGGGCAATGAAGTGGACAATATGGGCAACTTTCCCGTTCCTTTAGCATTGGAACAAAATAAACATTATTGTTCAACTGCCTTCTTGTGTTGTAGTGTTTTTCAGGCCCACTAGGCCACTAGTGTTTTTGGACCTATTTTTTTGCGTCGAAAGCGAGGCATCTAGTGTATGGTCTACTCAAAAAAAAAAAAAATCAACATTTAAAAATCGTGCCCATTCTTATAGTTGAAAACGGTCGCACACCATTAATGTTATTAGAGCATCTATATCAGTTGGTAGATATTCTTCTATAATACAAAATCTCCTTCATTTTACACATTTTAGCCCAAAAAACATTCACATCAGTGGATGTAAAACTGTGCAAAATTGTGAAAATTCATCCACGAGCTACAGTAACTGTGTTAATATACATGGCTACTGTAGCTCGTCCATTTATTATTTTATCAATTTCTCGTTCACTCCTTTTTTTTTTCTTTCTCTTCTCTGTGCTCAACAAACTCAGTAACGTCTTTTCTCATCTTCTTCTTTTTCCTCAAATGCACACAAACACATCTACATAGACAAATCAACACAAAGATATACTTACTTAGAAAAAAAAAAAAAACAGAGATACACAAACACAGATCGGTGCTTGATCGGAACGATCGGTACTTGTGGAACGATCGATGCTTGTGGAACGATTAGTGTTTGACTGTATCGGAGCTCGTGGGTCTTGCCTGATCGGAGCTAGAGAGATCTCGGATCTGATCAGTGCTTGTGGATCAGAGTTAGGGAGATTGGTGCTCGTCGATTGGGGGTGGGAGGTGAAGGGTCGTCGGTTGGGGGTGGGAGGCGAAGGGTCGGTGGTGGAGGAGAGAGGGAGAGGCGAAGGAAAGAGGGAGGTGAAGGGTTGGTGGTGGGTGTTTTAGAAATGTGGTAGTGTAAAACAGAAAAAATAGGTTTTTAATGTAAAATAGACGAAAATTTTAAATGGATTGATGTGGTTGCTCTTGGCTTCCATAATATATGTGACATTAATTTTGCAGGTACACGTGACATTAATTATTTTGAAAGAAGTAGGTATCCCTTGATCCGTGTTTACAATATTCTCAATATTCTTACAATAAATTTTAGATGATCTTGTTATTAGTCCTAATGTATACTTTTTTTACTTATCATTAGTAACAGCTAATAATAATTTACCACTTAAGATTTGTTGTGAAAGTATTTGTAAAAACATATTATAATTTTTCTGGCGAATCAGGCTCTCCTCTCAAATCTATAAATTTCCAGTAGATGGAGTTCCAGTTCTGAGATGAAATTGCTTTCTTCAAATAGTGTTGCATACAATCTCATTATAATAACATTCCAGAGAAGGGTTTCATTTTTTTGCACAAAAGACAAATACAACTGGTGTTTTTTCTAACTACCTCGGCGGCATGACATATGGAGGTCTTCTCTGGAGAAATACACATGGGTTTTGAATTTTGTACAACTGGGTTTGTAAAATAATCTTAGTTTATACAGTTTTCTAAAACCCATATGGGTCTCTGGAGAAATACATCAGGTTTGTGAAATCCGCGTGGGTTTCCAGAGAAATACAAATCGCTTTTTTAGTCTTGGGGTTTTAAGTTTTTTAACAAAGTGTTGAGGCATGGTTCTCGTTGGCAATGCTGAAGCTTACTCCGGGGGTGAAGGCAGAGAAAAGAGGAAAGGTTCTAGAGTTGGCTTTTCTTTTTCTCAGTGTAGGTGTTTTTTTTTTTTTTAAATATTTAAATCATAAAAATAAAATCTAAAGGTATCATTTAAAATTTAAGTGATGTGGCAGACGGTATATTATTACATTTAGGGCATGTTTAGTAGACTGTAACGGGAATTATATAGAAATAAGTATAGGTATTACACCGCCACGCACTCTTGGTGCGGTAGTCACTCCATAAGTATAAATGCTTTTAGAGTGTGGGGGCAAGGGCTGGAGTTTAAGTCTCCAAGAGGGAGCTTCACACACATATACACTTAGATTAGATTAGAGTAGAAATTTTATCTTGTATATATAAAAAAAAAAGAATAAGTATTACAAGGAATAAAAGATTATGTAATGTAATACTTATTAAATTTTATTTGTTTGGTGACAACATAATAATAGAACTCTAAAGACAATTACATGAAAGTATTTTAAATCAAACTTAAAATATATTTTAGAAAATATCTTACTCATATAATTATATTTCTTAAAAAAATAATATTTTTTAAATTTGAAAGAGAGATTAGTTATTTTTATTTTCATAATTTTTATGTGCATATGAAAAGTTTGTTTATTTGAAAATATATTAATTTAAATATTAATACACCTACTAAGGAATAACTATTACAACCCTTTTAGAGATGAATAGTTATTCCTCATTTTAAAGAATGACTATTCATAAAAAATAACTATTCCCTATAATATAAACATAACCAAACTATTGTATGGCTAAACCATAGAAATAACTATTACATTACAATACCTATTACAGTCTACCAAACTTGCACTTAGAAAATAAAATGTAAAACATGAAATAAGTGAAATTGACGGATTTTTAAATGGAGAGGCAACACTCCAATCTTGCGCTGCAATAGCTACAGAATTACAAATTAGTTGTACACCACATTGACTTCTCCTCAAGCTTTTGATGAATTCTTTATTTTTACATTTGATGGGGGTCTGTGTGTTTGTTTTATACTCTTAATTTCCTATAGGTACGAACAACCAGTCCAACTGCATTCACTAGAGCTACGGTTGTCATTGCTGTAAAACTTTCTATAGTTGAGAGGCCTGAGAAGATAGACGATATTATATACCCTGAGATTTCATCATTCTTGATGCTTATAAAGGATCATGACCGGGTGAGTCTCATACCTTGGCATCTCATCATTCCTCTTTAAAATACCTTATAGCTAGCTTTCCTTCATTCTCTCTGGGTAGTAGTGGGTTAGTTTGGGCTTTGAACCATATAATTACTGATTTTTCATGGGCGTGCAGCATGTTGGGCGTGCAGCAGTGTTGGCTTTAAGTACGTTTGCTCACAATAAGCCAAACTAATCAAGGGGCTTCTTCCAGAATTATTGCCGCTTCTTTATGATCAGACAATTGTTAAGGTAACTTCAGATTTTGACATTGTTCATCAGTTCATGTTAAACAATTCTTTTCCGTAATCTGAAGTAGTAGATTATTGATTTGGGGTAAATGATTTTATTTATTATTGACTTGTTAGTTGCTTGCTGGATTTGTATTTGGAACTTATTTGGTGCAGTTAGTACACATCTTCATTCCAATAAAAATGCTTTGGCTAGACTAATGTTTTAGTTCGCTTAACTGTTGTACTTCTATTTTATTGTGATTTATTATTTGTCTTTCATGTGTAGACCTATGATTGAACGTATTAATGTGGCTTGGACATTTCGTTCCTTTTTTATTTCCAATTAGTCTGTGCTCCTCTCCCTTTCTTTCTTTCTCTTGTTTGTATATCTGTTGTTCACGAGTGATATATTGATGTGTTGACATGATGTTCTGTTTTTAAATTTCTGGCGCAGCAAGAATTAATAAGGACAGTGATCTTGGTCCTTTCAAGCACATTGTGGATGATGGACTTGTAAAATAAGAAGAAAACACAGAGAATGCTTTTGAGAGAAAACTATTATTTACTTAAAAAAATGAAAATTGTGATAATAGTTGTTACATAAATCAACTAACAGAGGGGCTATTTATACAGAACCTAAAACAGAGACTGAAAAAACTGGCGCCAAAAACAATAACCGTTTCTTCAAATCTTCAACCAATAAGATAGAGACACTTGGCATCTAATGTAACTAACTTCCCACTAATTTAAACGGTGCGTTTCCCTTTCTTTTGTTTGTTTGCCGTTTTATGCTTAGGCTTTCTTCCACTGATGTCGTTTTGCTCTCTTTGTTTGTCCTGTCGTTTATCTATTACTCCATTTACTTCAGCTTCAGCTTCTATTACTTCATTCATTTCAGCTTCAACACTCCCCCTCAAGTCCAGTGTCTTAGACTCTGTGACTTGAACTGATTGCAAAACTTCAGGCTGAAATATGTCTTTCATTCCCAATTTTGCTGAGAGTCTTGTAAAAGCTGCCATGCCTAAAGCCTTTGTCAAAATATCAGCAACTTGAGAATTGGTTGCCACATGAAAAGTCTTTATTTTCCCTTCCAAAATCTTATCCCTTACCATATGGCAGTCAACCTCTATGTGCTTAGTCCTCTCATGAAAAAACGGGTTTGCAGCTATATATAAAGCTGCTTGATTGTCACAAAATAACATAGCAGGTTTATGATGTTCAATCTGTAAATCCTTAAGCAATTGCATCACCCAAGTAATTTCACAAGCTACACTAGCCATTGCCCTATATTCAGCTTCTGCAGAGGACCTGGACACCACCCTTTGCTTCTTTGATCTCCAAGATATCAAGGAATCACCCAAATACACTGCATATCGTGTTAAGGACCTACGGGTATCAGGGCATCCAGCCCAATCTGAATCACAAAAAGACTTAATGTGCAACTCTGAACTACTAGGAAAGAAAATCCCTTTACCTGGTGACCCTTTGATAAATTGAAGAACCCTATGTGCTGCTAGTAGATGAGGTTCTCGAGGCTGTGACACAAATTGGCTCAATCTGTGCACAGCATATGTCAAGTCTGGTCTTGTCAAAGTTAAGTATAGTAGCCTGCCTATGAGCCTTCTATACACTCCTGGGTCAGCAAGTAACTTCCCTTCATATTTGGACAGCCTCAAATTTTGCTCCA
This sequence comes from Castanea mollissima, assembly GCA_014183005.1. Lineage (NCBI taxonomy): Eukaryota > Viridiplantae > Streptophyta > Magnoliopsida > Fagales > Fagaceae > Castanea > Castanea mollissima. The sequence goes on along the minus strand of JACAVU010000001.1, from coordinate 1,221,004 downwards.
TGGGAAATCTAACAGGTTTGCAGCCCATAAAACCTGTGTCTTTCAAAATCTCCAAGGCATATTTCCTTTGAGTAAGACTAATACCCTCAGCAGTCCTTGCAACTTCTAAACCCAAGAAATACCTTAAGGTGCCAAGGTCTTTTAAGTTAAATTTATCATCAAGCAGTTTCTTCAAGGCAGTAACACAAGTAGGATTGTTACCTGTAAGCAGAATATCATCAACATAGACCAAGAGTGCAGTGAATGAAGTTCCTTGTGAATGTGTGAACAAGGAGTAATCTGATTTTGACTGCACAAAACCCATCTGCAATATGGTATTTGAAAATTTCTCAAACCATTGTCTTGAGGCCTGTTTGAGACCATATAAACTCTTGTTTAACTTGCATACTAAACCCTCCCCCTTGCTGTGAAAACCAGGTGGCAAAGACATGTACACATCCTCCACCAAATCACCATGTAAGAATGCATTGTTAACATCCATTTGATGCAAAACCCACCCTTTCACAATAGCCAAGGAAAGCACTATTCTAACAGAAACAGACTTGGCAACTGGAGAAAAAGTTTCAGAGTAATCAAGACCAAGCTTCTGAGTAAATTCTTTAGCAACTAAACGAGCCTTAAACCTCTCAATGGACCCATTAGGCAAGTATTTAATCCTATAAACCCACTTGCAGCCTATTGCAGTCTTACCAGGTGGCAATGGGGTTAAAGTCCAAGTATCATTGACTTCCAAGGCTTCAATTTCTTTGTCCATGGCAGCCCTCCATTCAGGAAATTGCACAGCCTGATGAAAAGAGACAGGTTCTGATGGAGTAGCATTGACTGCTAGAACAAATGACTTAAAAGAGGAGCCCAAGTGAGAATAGCTCAAGTAGTCTGAAATGGTATAAGGTAGACCAGGTTGAGGTTTAGCACTAACCATCTTACAAGAGTAGTCTGAAAGATAAGAAGGAGCAACATGGGGTCTAGTGGACCTTCTTAAAGGAGCAGATAAAGCAGAAGGAATAGGAGTAGAATCAGAATGAGAAATAGACTCAGATAAAGAAGGAGTGGTGGCTGGAAGCTCTAAGGAAACGGAATCAGTGGAATGAGAAGAATCTAAAGAAGCTGGTGTGGAAATATCAAAGGAAGGAGAAGGAACAGTAAGGGGAACAGAATCAGAATCACAAGGAAATAGAGAAGAAACATGAGGAAACACAAAATCATGCAAGTATGAGGTAGATGGTGAAGGATTAGAAGCATAAGGAAATATTGTCTCATAAAACACAATATCCCTGGAAATGAAAATAGAGTTGGAGTCAAGGTCCAATACTTTGTAGCCTTTAATGCCATGAGGGTAACCTAAGAAAACACATTTTCTGGCCCTAGGTGCAAATTTGTGCCTATGATTGGGTGAAGTGGAGACAAAACACAAACAACCAAAATTTTTGAGATGAGCATAAGAAGGTGGAGCATGAAAAAGAAGTTCATAAGGAGTTTTGTTACCCAAAGATTTGGAAGGAATTCTATTGATCAAGTGAACTGCAGTAAGAATGCAGTCACCCCAAAAACATAAAGGAACTTGGGATTGAAATTTCAATGCCCTAGCAACATTGAGTATATGTTGATGCTTCCTTTCAACAATGGCATTTTGTTGAGGAGTATCAACACAAGAAAACTGATGCAAAATGCCATTGGATTGAAAGAAATCTTTGAGGAAAAATTCAGTACCATTATCACTTCTAATGGTCTTAATATTGCTATGAAATTGAGTTTTAACCATGTTAGCAAAACTAGGAATTAAAAACTGAGTATCAGACTTCAGTTTGAGCAAATACACCCAAGTGCATCTAGAAAAATCATCTACAATGGTCAAAAAGTACTTATAACCTTCAATAGTGCAAGTAGAAAAGGGACCCCAAAGGTCACAATGGATCAATTCAAAGGGAGTAGAAGATACATGAGTACTAATGGAAAAAGGAAGCCTTTTCTGTTTTGAAAAATGACAAACTTCACAGCATGGAGTTTTATTAGAAATGTCAATATTTACAATATTTTTCAACAATTGAAGTTTGGAAAATGAAGGATGACCTAGTCTAGTGTGCCACAAATCTGAAGATGAACTGGCAGCAGCAGTGAGAGCATAAGAACTTTGTTGTTTAGCTGAGTTCAACAGATACAAGCCATTGCTCACTCTACCCTGACCAATCATGCTCCATTGACCAAGGTCCTGAATAAGGCAATGATGACCAAAGAATATAAGACAACAAAATAAGGATTTTGTAAGCTTACTCACTAAAATCAGATTAAAACCAAAAGATGGGACACACAAAACATTAGTTAAAACAAGTGTAGAAGAGAGATGCACAGTGCCCACATGTGTGACTAAGGCTTCTTCCCCATTAGGCAAATAGACACAAGTATTGACTATGGAATTGATAGAAGTGAATTGAGTTGCTGAGTGCACCATGTGATCAGTTGCACCAGTGTCTATGATCCAAGAATCAGATTTGTAAGCAGTCCTATCAGTTACTTGAGCAGAAAAAACAGAATGTGAAAGATTGGGTGGAATCCAAAAGGGGTTACCTGAAAAACTAGTAGAGAAGGGAGGGGAATTGGAAGTGGTAGGCAAAGATGATTGAAGTTGTGGTGAAGTTGGAACAGCATTGGAAGTCATGACAGATGCAACATGACTAGTTGGAGTGCCAAAACCTGAACCCACACCTGCATACCCTTTCAAGAAACTCAGCAATTGCTCACACTGAGCTTGAGATATGGGACATTGAGGCTGATAAGAAGCACTCTGTTGCATGAAAGAACCACCAGGAGCACCATGTGCAAAACCAAAAGGTGAGCTCGCAGCACCATTCCCAAAACCAGACTGAGTACTAATGGGAGCATTCACCAAATTCTTAACCATTCCATCAGATTGAACACCAAAAGTAGGCATCCCAGCAGCCACACCATTTGACTGAGCTATGGAATTACCATCAAAACCAAGATTTCCTGAAACTTGATTAGCCATAGGCTTGGTACCTCCTTTGGGCTTATAACCAGGGGGGTACCCATGAAGTTTATAGCACTTGTCTGCTATGTGTCCAGTAAAGCCACAATAAGTGCACACAGGTCTTTTCTTTCCTTTCCCACCAATTTGTTCTGACTTGATTTGCATTGAATGGCCTATTATTATATTCACATACATTGCCACAGCATCCAATTGTTGAACCATATTAGCAGTGCTACCCAGATTCCTTCTTTTCTCTTCTTGCAAAGCTAAAGAACACACTTTACTAAGAGAAGGAAAAGGTTCAAGAAGCAAAATCTGCCCTATTAGGTTTCCATAGCTGTCATTCAAGCCCATCAAAAAACGAAATACATATTCTTTGTGCTGTGCATCTAACTGAGATGACTTAGAACCACAAACACAAGCACAAGTGCAAACTGTGAAAGGTTGATTATTAGCAAATTCATCCCATAAAGTCTTGAATTTAGTGAAATATGAACTCACCGAGAGTGATCCTTGAACCAAATGAGAAATCTCCTTTTGCAACTCAAACAATCTTGGTGTATTGTCCTGAGATAGCCTGTTCTTGAGATCAATCCACAAATCTTTTGCAGAATTGATGTACATAACACTAGCTTTAAGTTCATGACTAAGCGAATTAGTTAGCCATGAAAGGATGGTAGTGTTGCATCTATTCCAAGAGTTGAATAAGGGTGAAGTTGGATCTGGTTCTGAAATTGAACCATTAACGAATCCAAACTTGTTCCTGGAACTCAGAGCCAGAAACACAGACCTCGCCCAAGTCATGTAATTCTCAGGGCCAATGAGAGGTTGAGATGTGAGAATTAGACCAGGATTCTCATTTGCTGGTAAGAAATAAGGATTGTTTGCATATTCATCTGCCATGACTACATTTGCAGTTGGAGTAGACGAAGAAGATGGTGCACTCGAAGAGTCTGAAGCCATGGGAAGACAAGAAACTTAGATCAAAGAAAGAAAAAAAACTGTTTGGTTGGTAGGAAAGTGAAAGAAAATTGCTCTGATACCATGTAAAATAAGAAGAAAACACAGAGAATGCTTTTGAGAGAAAACTATTATTTACTTAAAAAAATGAAAATTGTGATAATAGTTGTTACATAAATCAACTAACAGAGGGGCTATTTATACAGAACCTAAAACAGAGACTGAAAACTGGCGCCAAAAACAATAACCGTTTCTTCAAATCTTCAACCAATAAGATAGAGACACTTGGCATCTAATGTAACTAACTTCCCACTAATTTAAACGGTGCGTTTCCCTTTCTTTTGTTTGTTTGCCGTTTTATGCTTAGGCTTTCTTCCACTGATGTCGTTTTGCTCTCTTTGTTTGTCCTGTCGTTTATCTATTACTCCATTTACTTCAGCTTCAGCTTCTATTACTTCATTCATTTCAGCTTCAACAGGACTTGAGTTGAGAAAGGCTGCTTTTGAATGTGTGGACACATTGCTGGATAGTTGTCTTGACCAAGTGAATCCTTTATCTTTTATTGTTCCATACCTGAAATCCAGTCTGGATGGTGAGTTGGTTTTTTTCTCCTGCCTATACTTCTTTATTCTCACTTAGTGTACCTTTCGTATTCAGTTAGACTTGTGTTGGACAGTGATGTTAGATTCAACTTTCTAATGCTTTTAGATTTTATCTTTCAAATTAAATGCTGTGATTGGTAATGTAATGGTTTTCATGGTTTTTATTGCTTCAACAACTAATTTGGATTCTCTTCAGATCATTATGATGTCAAAATGCCTTGCCACCTTATCCTTTCAAAACTTGCGGATAAGTGTCCATCTCTGTATTGGCTGTTAGTGATTTCATTGATTTTTCTTAACTAAGATTTAGCTGAGCTTCGGACATTCTATCTAATGTTAGTTTTGTACTCTTCAGTGTTGGATTCACTGGTCGATCCTCTGCAGAACACTATCAATTTTAAGCCAAGCAAGATGCTGTCAAGCAAGAAGTAGATCGTAATGAAGACATGATTCGCAGTGCTCTTAGAGCAATTGCATCGTTGAATCGCATAAGGTTTAGTTCTTACTTTATTGGGCTACTTTATTTGGTGTCCTATTTGTTGTGGTTTTCTTATCCATTTCTAATTTTTAGGTTATTTAACCCTTATCATGATTAGGTAATACTGTCCTTATTTTAGATTGGGGGTGGTCATAGAGGCCGTGTGAACTAGAATCTTGTTCAAACTCAGCTTTGTAGGCCAAAATTCTGAGCCTAAGGGAGGAAAGGGTTGTTTAATCAATATATTTGCCTTAATTGATCCCTTTCACAGAGGGTTGATTTGTTTGTAATTTTCACACAGCTTGAATTAAGATTTCTACTATATAGACAAGTTTAGAGAAAAGCTTTTTTGAATTAAAGCTCAAGAATATCTTTTGTTGATAACTTGGACCGGCTCATACACTTGATTTGTCTTTCTTTTTTGTTATTATTATTTTTTGCGGGGAGAAGATTTTTGGGGGCCAGGTTTTGCAATACTGATTTGTCTAATGCTTCGATTTTGTTTTTTTTTTGTTTTTTGTTTTTTTTATTTTAAATTTCATCATTTTTTTGGGAAGATTTTTTGGGGGCTGTTTTCTCTTGCCACTTTATCCAAGAAGCTTAATTTATGTACTTCCCATCATGTTTAGTGGAGATTTCATCCTCCTGAAGAACCCACCTGCCCCCTGCGTCTTTTTAATACTCTTACCTAAGTGACTTTTTTCAACCTGTCGATTGTCAACTTGTGAATTGGACTTTGCACCATGCTGTAGTGCCTTAGAGAGAGTCAGTTGACAATCTAGATATTGCGTTAGTGTAAGTAGCTGGGTTTGTAATAAAATTTGTGGTTAAGTTGGCTGTTACATTGCTTGGATGCAAGGCCAATGAGCCTTCTCCCATAACAATTGATTGGAGGGTGAGGTTATAGGTTCATGACTCACTTGGTGCGTGTGAAACTTATCAGTCAAATTAATAAAAAAACCTTTGATGCAACAGTAAGTTGGGAAGTGAGAATTGAGACTCCACTTTGAGTAGCCTGTCTCATCCTTAATCTTGTGGATGGAGTCAATTTAACTTTCGTTATTTGACATCAATGAACAGAGCAGGCCTTCCTTCTTTTGCCTACACCTTCTCTCTCTTGTTTATGCCCCTGAATATGTGAGTGTCCTATGAATGAATCTCTTCTAATGCTTCTACTATATTATTTTATTCTGCAGTGGAGGAGATTGCAGCCTTAAGTTCAAGAACCTTATGACTGAAATATCAAAATCTCCTACGCTATGGGACAAGTACTATTCCAATAAGAATGAGTGATGGACATATCAAGACCTAGCTGTCATAGTGTTATATCGGAGTTTCCCTGCAAGGAATGTTGGAATAGAAAATTGCTCCAATGATGCGTAGTAGAAGATAAGCTATTTGGTCAGAAAAGGTTTGAAGTGGTAAGGATCATGTCACCATGTCCTTACAGGGAAGAGATGTATAGGCTATGCATCTGTCATTTGGTTATATGATGGCTGACCATTACTCTTCCCCCAGCCCCATGATTGGGTGAAAATGCAGAATATTTGTTTGCATTTGAGGCAGAGTAAAGTTGAGTATACGATTACTTGTATTGATGAACAGATATGGAAATACAATCCAATAGATATTTTTGTCTCTTGAGCTTGATTGTCAATTTACATATGATTATTGTCATTTGTAGCTATAATGAATGAACTTATTGTTAGACTTATGGTTAAGTGATTAAATTCACAATTTCCTAGCAGTTTAAGCTTTTGGGACAATTGGTAATTTAACATGGTATCAGAGCAGAAGATCCTGAGTTCGATCCCTGGCTTTACTCAACCTCCCATTTAAAATGTTAAATTCCCACTTGTTGGGCCCCCATTTATTAAGGGGAAGTTTAGGCCCACAAGTGAGGGAGAGTGTTAGACTTATGGTTAAGTGATTAAATTCACAATTTCCTAACAGTTTAAGCTTTTGGGACAATTGGTAATTTAACACTTATAATCCCTTCTCTTATGTTGTTGCAATCAGCTTCTCCAAGTTTGGTTCATTTCTTAATTTGCACTACTCTACCATTATTTTTTTAAATGAAAAGCAGTTTGTGCTGCTTTTTTAGCATTCTCACCGAGCAGTATATTGGATTTATATATTATTCAACATGTCCATTTAAGTAAATAAATTAGCAAAAATTGGATTACTAGGAACTAATTGCAACCAAAATAGACATTTAATATACATATCAAACTGTCGTAATTAAGCTCTTTATAAAAATTACTGGAATGCTCCCATTTAAAATAGTGAATGAATTTCTACAGTTTCGTAGAATATGAAAAAAGAGAACATAAATGAAAATTTTGGGTTATACTTAATTGAGAGAACGTAATCAGGGCCTCTGGTTCTACCTGGCTGAGTTATGCCTGTCAGCCCATTTCTCCAGGCCCAATTTGTTATGCAAATTGCGGCTTCCTCTGGGAAGGGGCTATTTGGCATATAGTTAAAGTTTAGGTATTAATTTGGCTAAATTTGGAAGCACAGGTTCTCTAAGTGTAACTACCCTATAAATTATAGGGTCTCAAAGCATTTTACATTTTTTTTAAAAAAAATTATTTTTATTTATGCAGAAAAATAAAAGAATTGGGGTAATAGTTTTAAATGGAATGGATATCCATATAAGAGTGACATGGCAATTTATTTGAGGGGAATTAATAAAGGAATGTAATTTTGAAGAAATATTAGTTTCGTAGGAAGGAATATGGAAATTAATATAATTGAGGTTTAAATTAATAACTTTTATAAGGCCTTTTCTTATATTTAAATATATATTCAATAGTGTGTGTGTGTGTATAAAATAAGTTGTCTATTTAAAATTAAAATTTTTTGTGTTTTTTTTTTAGTAATAATTTTTAATGTTTTGATATACAAATTATTAATTAATTCACCTTTTGTTTTCAAGTTTTGCTAAAATCCTTTTCCTAAAGCCAATCCAATTAATATATATTTTATTTACTTAAAAAAAATACTCAAAATAACTATAACAAGCATCAAGTATTGTCCATTAAATTTTGTAAATACTATTTGCATACTTTTTTTTTTTTAGTTTTTATTATGGAAATAAATCTAAACTGCGCTCGCGCGCGCGCGTGCGCGCACACACACACACACACACACTATATATATATATATATATATATATCATTTCATTATATAAGAGGCACTTTTTTATTTAGAGCCATAGATAAGGGAAGAGTTGCCTTGAGAAGGAATAGAAAGATTCTTTCTATTTCATTTTCATTTCATTATATACATTACTTAAAAAAGTAGCATAAGAGCAACCACATCAGCTCGTTTATAATTTTTGTCTATTTTACACGAAAAAATCTACTTTTTCTATTTTACACCTCTACTTTTACAAAATACTCACATCAGTTTATCTATTTTACACATTTATTTAATAAAATATTCCTTCTTTTACATTTTTTATTATTTATTTTCCTCCCCACTGGGTCTTCTCCGGTGAGCATCTTCTCCGACGAGCTTCTTCTCCAACGAGCGTCTTCTCCGGCGAGCTTCTTCTCCGTTAGCCTGCGTCTTCTCCGTCGAGCGTCGCTACGTCTTCTCCGGTGAGCGTCTTCTCCGTCAGCCTGCGTCTTCTCCGTCGAGCATCGCTGCGTCTTCTCCGGCGAGCGTCTTCTCCGTCAGCCTGCATCTTCTCCGTCGAGCGTCGCTGCGTCTTCTCCGGTGAGCTTCTTCTCCGTCGAGCCTGCGTCTTCTCCGTCGAGCGTCGCTGCGTCTTCTCTGGCGAGCGTCTTCTCCGTCGAGCATCACCGCGTCTTCTCCGGCGAGCGTCTTCTCCGCCGAGCCTCACTCCAACAAGCCTCACCCACACCCAAACCCATTCTTCTCCGACGGCTAGAGGAAGAAAAAAAGGATGAGATGAGAGAGAGAGAGCTGTGCTGTGTCTGAGAGAGAGAGAGAGAGAGAAAGGGAGGTGAGAGTCAGTAGGAGGAGAGAGAAAAAATAATTAAAAAATCAAATACACATGCTACAGTACCCGTGTAAATTTACACGGTACTGTAGCAATTTGAAGGAGAATGTAAAATATAAACGGTTATACACGAGCTGATGTGGGCTGTTTTTGATAAAAAAAATGTGTAAATTTGAGCATTTCTTTTATTATACACACTTATACACCAACTGATGCAATTACTCTAACAAATTAACAATACCTTCATTTTTTACTTTTTCAAATACAAATAAAATATTCTGGGCATACTTGCCAAGCCGGCATGTTGCCCTTATTCCCCCGTCCACACACACACAATCATGTCACAAGTAGACTGTAGTCACGCTCATAGAAAGGGGCGCATGGTACAATGGGTCTACACCAATGCCCCAATGGCAGCTGTGGCTAACACTTGTAAGGGTGCATGTGTGCGAAAACATGGTGGTGTTCCATACTGACTAGTGATGGAGAGATAGAGAAGTTTATAACTCTTGGACACTTCTTCACTATTGTATTGTGTTGAGTGTTTGCTAAATTCTGTATGTATAAGGTATTAACTAGGTCGAATTGGGCTATTTAAGCGATTACGACGTATTCTAATTGTAACTTGATTAGTTGTATTGAGGTATTAATATAGACGTATACTTTACACATGCTAGATCAATTGAATTGACAATAATAACTAAGGAATAAAAGTTTCATCACTAAGCAATTGATGCGGTTGGAAGTAGATGGAAGAGAGAATCAGGAAATTTAGATTCTAGAGGCATAGCAAGATAAAAAGATAGATAACTGGGAGCTACGCTCAACCATATATAATACAAAATGCTTGATTTGGAATCCCATATTTCTAGCATGGACTTGGTTTAGGTCCAATGCATTTAGTGCACTGGACACTAGACTCGGTCAGATAGCGACACGTGTCCAAAAGTAGACACATGTTATCATTTCAACGGGTCCAGTAATACTGGACACAAGATCTAAGCCTGACCCTTCAAGTATATATATAATCTTAAGAAACAACTACTCCCATTGTGACGTAACTTCCAACGGCAGAAAAAACAACTCACAAGACAAACAAAATTACAAGACACACGTAACAAGACTTAATACCTACAAAGTTTATTTTCAAGATAAAAGAATAAATAGCTAAGACCACATATTTCCAAGTGACTTTAATCTTCCAATGGCTGCTCTTGAATGCATAATTGTAAATTACATATCCATTATAGCACTACATCAACAATCAAACAACCATCCGAATTACACAGGCATTGAACCTAAACTACTTGGATGATGGAGCATATTGTTTGTATCAAAGTGAGGACCAAAAGAATAATAGCAGCAATGGTAGAAGCCGTTACCCAAGGAGTGCTAAAATATTGATTTTTTAATATGGCGTTCCATCTGTGCCATTCTACCTCATAAAATGCATTCAAAGCTTCACAGATTTCACAGTAATCAGAGTTCATACTTCTCCTTAAGATTCCTTTGCTAAGATTGTTAATCATACATATCATTGCATTACTGTCGCCTAGCCTATTGACAATGATTCCCTCATCACTAAGTAAATCCACATCTTTTGTAGTATTAATAAGATGATCCAATATTAAATAGAAATCCGTAATGCATGCATCTCTTCTATAATCACATTGCTCTAATACCATAATGTTTCGAATAAAAGCTTCTGTACAATCCCGGAATTTTAAGAGTGGAATTTCCAACACCCCTTTTTTGAAATTTAAGTCCAGAACGCATTTGCTTGAAGCCACCTTAAATGTTACTCCTGCTTCACGCAGCTGTGTTGCAGAGTACTTAGGAAAAACCATTTTAGTTTCTCTATAAGGTAGAAGCTTGTTGGGTGGAGGTAGTTGAAAGAACCTAAGTAAATCGGTTAAGTGTTGTATTGCCACATGTGGGGCTTTATTATGAATGTTCAGGGACTTAAAGAAGTTAAAAGCAAGCTGAATTAAAGATGGGAAATTTGAGTCATTGGGAATGGTAAGTTGGTATAGTTTCTCAATAACAAAGAACGGAAGCTGGTTTTCTAGTAATAACAACTCATGCCTCACCACATCTAATAGCCATGCTTCCACAATCATAGGATCGTCACTTTCCCATCTTTCCTCATAAAATCTAAAGAATAGCTCAAGAATGAAGCTTGCATCCAACTTGATCAGTTTTAGAAAATCATCACTTTTAAGATGAACAGTCTCTACATAGCAACGCTGAATGCTATCTTCCATCTCCCTTATACTGTTTTCTAAGCTCTTCAAGTTGATCTTAGCTCGTTGCACGAAGCTCTCAAAGTATCTTGCTTTATGCTTTTCTATGGTTTGAAATCTTGTTTTGTCGTGGTGAATGGGACCAATTGAAATAACATGAGGAGTGTAGGCTTCTTCGTTCAATTTGCGAAGGTGATATGGAACGTTGTAGATGCGGCACCCAGTTGACAATGGAAGCTTAAACATGGCTCTGAGGTCATTTATCAGTCTATTAATACATGTTTGAAGAAACTTGAAAGAAGTAATTGTTTAACTTAAATAACTTAACTGTAACTTTTTTTTTTTAAATGAAAAAAGTATTAATAATCGTGATATTACTGTTTCCATTTCATTTATGTATGATTTTTTATTAACTCATACATTGCATAGGCACGATGGGTAGTATATATAATCATAGAAGCTTAAATATAGATAAATTGAGTTTAAGTTATATCTATTGTAATTTCGATTTGTATTGAATGCGAAATTTAACAAATTCATTATTAAATTGCATTTTATTTTTATACCCTTCAGACATAATAAATTTCAAGATAATCTAAGATTAATAACACTCATTTATATAATGTTTGAATTTCAATTTTTATTTATTTAAAATTATGCATAAAAAATTAGTTTATGGATTGAATAGAAAATAACATCTTATTAAGATGAAATTTGTCATCCGTGCTACGAACATAGAGAAGAAGTAATCTAACAAAGGGATTTTCAAATTATTAATTAAATAAAAAAGTATTTAAGTGATGTAATATTGTTTAAAATAATAGTAAATGTAACTTGATATGACCCCATATATATATATATATATATATACCAGCTTGGTATCACATAGTAAAGATTTTGTAGGATATGTATAATGGAAATTCTCAAAATGTTTACGACTTTTTGAATTGGTATGTTGTTTAGTATGCATCTAGCATCAACTTATTTAACTTTTCATCAAAAGTGTATTGCTATTTTGAAAAAGTGAAGTCCTAAAAGGTTGTATATAAAAACTAAAAACTAAAAACTAAAAGTTGGGAAGTTGAGTATATTATAAAATGGTGTGGTATAAATGATAAAATAGTTGTGGAGATGGTAAAATAGAATTTTGGCGTAAACCACATTTTCATCCCTATATTTTCACGCGATTGTCACTTTGGTCCCTATCTTTTTTTTTCACCACTTTTGGTCCCTATATTTTCCGTTAGTATTCTAACGACATTGACTTACGTGGCAAATGAAATCATTAAAAAAAAAATTTATTTTGTCATTAAAAATGCCATGTCAGCATTTAAATTTTTAAAAATAATTTATTAATTTTAACTAAATAAAAAAATCATATTAATTGAGATTGAAGTGTGTCTTGAACAAGAACAACAAGAATACAAACCCATAAATAAAAAAAAATAATAAAAAAAAACCTCCAAAACTAATCAACTTCATCGTCTCTGACTCTTTCTCTCTTAAATCCCTAACCCTAAATTTCCTCAATTCCTTACTTTCCAAATTCCTCTTCTTTACAATGATCATCATCTTCGCATTCTAATTCCAAGAAAAAAAAATGCGACTCCACTAGCTCCTCAATTCCCCCCCGTCCAATCAGATCGCGTCGTCGAAACCCTAAATCTCCGATTCAGATTCGCACAATGTCTTGGGGATTAGGCTGGAAGCGACCTTCGGAGATCTTCCACCTCGCTCTGAGCTACGACAATGAAAAGCCCACGGAGAGTCCCGACCGCGTGTTTTCGTCTTCCTCTGCTTTGTCGTCCTCGTCGACGACGATGGGCTCGGCATCGCGGTCATCTTGGGCGTCATCAATAGTGGCACAAGATTAGGAGCTAGGGTTTTGGATCGAGTTGGAGTGGTCAGCTAGGGACGACAAGGAGCAGGTGGCTCTCAGGCTTTAGTCGCCAGCTAGTTCCGGTGATGGGTGGGGTCGGATTTGGGTTTGTGTTTGGTTGAGAAGAAAATCAGTTGCTGGGTTTATGTTTATTGCTTTTGTGTTTGGTTGACAGGAAGATCTGTTGCTAGGATTTTGTTTGTGTTTTTGTTCTTGCTGGAAATTAGTTTGTGTTTGTGTATTTATGTTTGGTTGACAAGAAAGGGCAAGAAAATGCTATAATTTAATTTTCTATTCTTATTTTCTGGGTTTGTGATTTTTGGATTTTCATTTTGTATTCTTAGATCTGGGTTTGTATTCTTGTTCAAGACACACTTCGATCTCAATTAATGTAATTTTTTATTTTTTATTTTTTTATTTAGTTAAAATTAATAATTTATTTTAATTTAAATGCTGATGTGATATTTTTTAATGACAAAATAAAAATTTTTATTATTATTTTAATGATTCTGTTTGCCACGTAGGTTAGTGCCGTTAGGGCATTGATAGAAAGGACTAAAATAGAAGGCGTTTTTCTAAACAGGGACTGAAAGTAGTGAAAATAAAAAATAAGAATCAAAGTGAAAATCGTATGAAAATATAGAGACAAAAATGTAATTTTCGCATATAATTTTTTGTAAAAATCAAATGCGATTGCATCAGAATGGCACTTTGAGCTATGGCTCTTTAATTGTAAGTACAATTTATCAACAAACGATGCGATGTTTGGTTCTCAAAACTCACTGTGATCAAATCAAGCCCAAAGGATATATCATATAAATAAGGAAAATATTAACATGACTGCAATTGTATCTCAAAAGTATTACGTCACCTCTTCTCCTTTGATCTTACATCACATTTTCCTCTATTTTGTGGCCAAAATGGCCAAATACCACAATTTTCAGAAATTTGTAGCAAAAAAACACTGTTTCTAAACTAAACAGAGAAATATCACTTTTATGGTACTCGAGTTTGTCAAACTCGAGTACCATTTGGAACTCGAGTTTAAGACACTCGAGTTCCTAGAAGTTTTGCCACCGTGGCACTGCTGAGGTGGAAATTGGGCGATTAAAAAAAATAATGTGGCACTCGAGTACCATGCAAAACAATACTCGAGTATGTCATGCTCAAGTACCTTTTATAAATAAAATGCTGTTTATTTTATTTCTACGGTACTCAAGCTCACCAAGCTCGAGTACCTTGTAAATTTTTTTTTTTTTTTTGAGATTATCGACAAATAAACATAAACATAAAATGCTGCTTATTTTAAATAATGCTAAACAGAAAATATTTTTATGCAGAGTGGTAGAAATAGTTTATGCAGAAAATAATGAACAATTTTTATGAGAAAACAGTTAACAGTTTTACTTAATGTAGAAATTAAATTCATATTTTGAAATGAAAATCTCTCTGTTTTACAATGCTTCTATTTAAATAAATAAAAACATAAAAAACTGCTTATTTTTATATTTATGCTTATTTGTCGATAATCCCAAAAAAAGAAAAGAAAAGAAAAGTTATAAGGGACACGAGCTTAGTGAGCTGGGGTACTGTAGAAATAAAATAAACAGCATTTTATGTTTATGCTTATTTGTCGATAATCCCAAAAAAGAAAAGAAAAGAAAAGTTACAAGGTACTCGAGCTTGGTGAGCTTGAGTACTGTAGAAATAAGATAAATAGCATTTTATGTTTATGTTTATTTGTTGATAATCCAAAAAAAAAAAGTTACAAGATGCTCGAGCTTAGTGAGCTCAAATAAAATAAGCAGCATTTTATGTTTATGTTTATTTGTCAATAATTAAAAAAAAAAAAAGTTATAAGGTACTCGAGCTTGGTGAGCTCGAGTAATGTAGAAATAAAATAAACAACATTTTATTTATAAAAGGTACTCGAGCATGGCATACTCGAGTATTGTTTTGCATGGTACTCGAGTATAACAAGCTTGAGTACCATATTATTTTTTTTAATTGCCCAATTTTCACCTTAGCAGTGCCACGATGGCAAAACTTCTAAGAACTCGAGTGTCTTAAACTCAAGTTCCAAATGGTACTCGAGTTTGCCAAACTCGAGTACCATAAAAGTGATATTTTCCTATTTAGTTCCAAAATAGTGTTTTTTTACTACAAATTTTTTAAAATTGTGGTATTTGGCCATTTTGGCCCTGTTTTGTTGTATTAACTTCACCCAGCAGTGATAGATATAGGTGGTGTAGGGAGTAAAGGACTCAAGCAAGCATTTTGGGCCTTTAGGCTACAGTAAGATGGGCTGATCTGTTTTTAAAGCTAAGGATTTGTTGATACTGTCAATCGGCCCACACGCCGAGGGTCCGAGAACATGTCCGAGGGTGAGTTTCTCCTCGGACGGACCCAAGAGAATTTGGAGTTTCATTATGAATGTCAAGGCACAACTCTGGGAAGACTATTGGTTAAAAGGGGGAAAACCTGAACCTTTTAGGTGCACCGGAGTTAGGAAAATATCATAAGCAAAGGCTACCACCTCCACATTAAAGACTCTACACCTACCTCCTTGGCCGCATTAATGGGGAAGTGACCCCTGAACAGTAGAACCGAAACTTCTGGTCACTATTCAAAGGCACTAAGAAAAGAAATATCTAGGGGGAGGGGGTTGGAGCAACACGTGGACAAAGTATCAGAAAAAAAAAGTATTTAAGGGGGGACCTAGAACAAAGAAGGGGGGGATTTTTTGTAATCTTTAGTAAAGAAAGAGAAATAATACAAAGATAGTCCTCGGCTTACGTCCGAGGAGGTCTATTTGCAATTATTGTTTGTTGTTTACGAGTATTTGTAACTCTTAGCTTGTTATCAAGTCCTCAGTACTTCTAACCTGGATTTCAAGCCCACAATCTACCAAATTTTATTGTTTAAGGCTCATTGAGCCTGAGCCCGTAATCGTCTTTGGGTCTAAGTGCAATTGTGCACTTACAATTGGCGCCGTCTGTGGGAAATCTAGTCTGGAAGGAGCTGGGACATTATGGTAGGCCTAGGTCCTCACTATGCAGAATCATAGGGATCACAACCGGAGGATCTTTTCGAGCGCCTTGAGCGTCGAAGGGATCGTGAGGGAAGTGTCCATACAGAATACCCCGGGGCTAGCCATACTCATGGTGGGGGTAGCACCACCCACGAGGATGGTGCTAAAGCCATGCAGAAGGAGATTAATCGTTTGAAGAGAAAGCTACGCCGCGCCAGACGCAGATCTTCACCGTCCTCATCTAATCCTTCCTCAGAGGAGGTCCAGGGAAGTAGTTACAGCTCAAGGTCATGCTCACCCTCCAACGCATTGTCCTCTGGTGAGGAGGACGACCAGCCAGCTCGCAGACGCAAAAAACTTCCTTCCGGAGGCTTGGGGAATGATGCTATGAGCCGGGCGCTGCACCAACTCTCCAAATCTCCATTTTCACGAAGAATTGAGAAAGGGAGGCTTCCCAGGAGGTTTACCCAGCCTACCTTTACCATCTACAATGGCCGAACTAATCTGGTGGAGCACGTGAGTCACTTTAACCAAAAATGGCGGTGCACTCCCACAACGAGACCCTGATGTGTAAAGTTTTCCCCTCTAGCTTGGGACCTGTTGCTATGAAGTGGTTCAACGGCCTTAAGTCGGGGTCTGTAGGTTCGTTTGGGGAGCTTACTAGAGCATTCGCGTTGCGGTTTATTACGTGTAGCAGAGTGCCTCGGCTATTAGACTCGCTGTTATCCATGACCATGAGGGAAGGGGAGACGTTGAAAGCATATTCCGACCGGTACTGGGAGATGTTTAATGAAATAGATGGTGACTTTGATAAGGTGGCGCTCAATACCTTTAAGGTAGGTCTTCCTACTGAACACGACTTGAGGAAGTCTTTGACCAAAAAGCCCGTCCGCAGTGTACGTCGTCTTATGGATCGTATTGATGAATACAAAAGAGTAGAGGAAGACCAGCAGCAAGGAAAGGGTAAGGAGAAGGTTATCCCGCAGGAAAGAAGGGATTTCAGGTCGGACAGATACCACAACAACAAGCCGAGAAGAGATTATATCGGGCAGTCTGGCTCGGCACCACCTCAGGCCGTGAATACTGTGTTCCGAGAACCAGTGCACCAATTACTGGAGAAAGTTCGTAAGGAGCCCTTCTTCAGGTGGCCAAGTAAGATGGTAGAAGACCCCGCGAAGAGGAATCAGAACCTCTTTTGTCAGTACCATCATGATGTGGGCCACACTACCGAGAACTGTCGGACCCTTTGGAATCACTTGGAGCAGCTTGTTAGTGAAGGAAAACTGAAGCAGCACTTGTGTCAACCTAGCGGGCAGGGCAGTCAATCTGGCTCAAACAATCAGAGGAATAATTCATCTCGGCCGGAGTTAGGAACAATTAATGTTATTTTTGCTGCACTTGGCAGGACCGGTTCAGGTCCCACTAGGGTGATGGCAGTTTCACATCCTCAGGCTAAGGATTCAGGCTGCGGGCCGAAGAGGTTGAAGCTAAATTTGCCCGTCTTGGGATTCTTCGAGAAGGATAAGGTTGGTACCATTCAACCCCATGACGATGCTCTTGTGGTCACTCTCAGGATAGGGAATTATGATGTGAAGAGGGTGATGATTGATCAGGGCAGCGGTGCAGATATCATGTACCTTGATTTATTTAAGGGGCTAAAGTTGAAGTTAGAGGATCTTACTCCTTATGATTCGCCACTTATAAGCTTTGAAGGAAGAGCCGTTGTGCCGAAGGGATAGATTCGTTTGCCCGTTCAATCTGGTTCAGAAACGATTGAGGTGGATTTCATTGTGGTTGACGCGTACTCCCCATATACAGCCATCCTCGCCAGGCTATAGCTGCACGCTCTAGGAGCCGTCTCCTCTACCTTGCATGTTAAGGTTAAGTTCCCCTCTGGGGAATATGTTGAAGAGATCCTCGGCAGTCAGTCCGTGGCCAGGCAATGCATATCGGCCACAGTATTTCGTCAGACAGAAGCCGAGTCATCGGCTTTGCTCATCCACGATTCATAGCAATTAACGGCTCCTGATGCACCTGGAGCGGTGACAAGAGAGGATGCTGTCTGTGAGGAGTTAGAGAAGTTTTTGATAGCGAATGACCCAGAGAGGTTCTTCCAAGTTGACATACGTTTGCCACGCCAGGAGAAGATGGAGTTGTTGGAATTTCTGAAAGACAATATTGATGTTTTTGCGTGGGATCCTTATGAGGCTCCAGGCGTAGATCCGAGCTTCATTTGTCATCATTTAAATGTAAACCCCGCTGTTGTTCCGAGAAGGCAGCCATATCGGCGTTCTTCCAAAGAATATTCCGAGGCTGTGAAGGAAGAGGTGCTCAAACTCAAGAGGGCTGGGGCTATTAAAAAAGTTTTCTACCCCGAATGGTTGGCGCATACGGTTGTGGTTAAAAAGAAGAATGGAACGTGGAGAGTATGTGTGGACTTTATAGATTTGAATAAGGCTTGCCCCAAGGATTCGTTCCCCATGCCGCGTATTGATCAACTTGTGGATGCCACTGTCAGACATCCTCGTATGAGTTTTTTGGACGCCTTCTAGGATTACCATCAGATTCCATTGGCATTGGAGGATCAAGAGAAGACTGCTTTCATCACTCCAACAGGGAACTACCACTATAAGGTCATGCCGTTTAGATTGAAGAATGCTGGGGCTACCTACTAAAGAATGATGACCAGAATGTTTGAACAGCAACTAGGTAAGACCATTGAGGTATATGTGGATGATATGATAGTGAAGAGCAAGACAATACCCTCACACGTGAAAGATCTGGCCGACACCTTCCAGGTGTTAAGAAAGTACAAGCTGTGCCTTAACGCCTCAAAGTGCTCTTTTGGCGTGGGGTCTGGAAAGTTCTTGGGATAGAGGTAAACCCAGCGCAGGTTAAGGCTATTCAGGATTTGCAGCTGCCTTGGAACTCGAAATAAATTCAGTAATTGACCAGAATGATTGTCGCATTGAATAGATTTATATCTCGGTCAGCTGACCAGTGTCGTCCTTTCTTCTAGTTGTTGAAGAAGTGGAAAGGGTTTCAATGGACCGAGGACTATGTGTTAGCTTTCCAATAGCTTAACCAATATCTTTCTCGGCCACCCATTCTGTCTCTCCCCGAGGCGGACGAGGTTTTGTTTGCTTATCTGGCTGTGGCCGTCCACGCTGTCAGCCTGGTCCTTATAAGGGATGAAAGCGGGGTGCAAAGACCGGTCTACTACGTTAGTAAGTCTTTGAATGAGGCCGAGGTGCGCTATCTACTCTTGGAGAAAGCACTTTTGGCCATAGTTCATGCCACGCATAAGCTCCCTCATTATTTCCAGTCTCACACGGTGGTGGTTCTAACCCAATTGCCCCTCAAGGCGGTGTTACGCAGCGCCGATTACTCTGGCAGGGTGGCAAAATGGGGAACCATTTTGGGAGCCTTTGACGTTAAATACAAGCCTCGCACCTCCGTGAAGGGCCAGGTCCTCGCTGACTTGGTGGCAGAGTTTACCGAACCATTGCTAGAAGAAACTCTTAAAGAAATACACATGGATGAAAAATCAGTTGGTATGGTCACAGCCGCAGCACCTCCGACTTGGAAAATGTATGTGGATGGGGCAGCTAATCAGAAAGAGTCGGTTGTTGGACTTGTTGTGATGTCCCCTGAGGGAATTTTCTTTGAAAATCTTTGAGACTGGCGTTCTCGGCCACTAATAATGAGGCCGAGTACGAAGCAGTCTTGGTGGGTATGAAGATGGTACGTAGCATGGGTGGAAAGGAAGTCCATATGTTCTCGGACTCACAGTTAGTGGTCGGCCAGGTCATGGGGACCATGGAGGCTAGGGACCCAAGAATGCAAGAGTATTTGGCCCAGGTCAAGCGTCAGCAAGCTGAATTTGACTCCTTCATCTTAACTCACATTTCTAGGAGTGGAAACACCCATGCAGACTCCTTGGCCACATTGGCAAAGTCTTCGGCACAGGGTTTGCCCAGGATTATCCTCGTGGAGGATTTGCTAGAACCCACTCTTACCGTTGTCAACGCAGCTGGCATTCATCTGATAAGGCCTAGACTTAGCTGGATTGACCCGGTCATTTCTCTTCTTAAGAACGACATCCTTCCTGAGGACAAGTTTGAAACAGATAAGATACGTTGAAAGGCGTCACGTTTCTGGTTGTCTGGGGACCAGAAATTGTATAAACGATCCTTCTCAGGACCGTACTTGTTGTGTGTGCACCTTGAATCAACGGAAGCACTTCTGGAAGAGCTGCATGAAAGGATTTGTGGGAGCCATACCGGGGGAAGATCTTTAGCCCACAGAGCTCTGACTCAGGGTTATTGGTGGCCCAATATGCAGAGGGAGGCTCAGGATTATGCTAAAAAATATGATCAATGCCAAAGGTTCTCCCCTAATATTCACCAACCGGGAGGGGTTCTTAACCCTCTCTCTAGTCCTTGGCCTTTTGCCCAATGGGGATTGGACATAGTGGGGCCATTTCCGAGAGCTGCAGGAAACAAAAAATGGCTTCTCGTGGGGACAGACTATCTTACTAAATGGGTTGAGGCCAAGCCCTTGGCAAATATCAGAGCTGTTGACTCCAAGAAGTTTGTCTGGAAAAATATCGTCACTAGATTCGGTATACCACACACACTTATCTCAGACAACGGCGTTCAGTTCGACAGCAAGGCTTTTAGGAAATATTGTGGTGATATGGGCATCATAAATAGATACTCCACCCCAGCTTATCCTTAGGGACATGGGCAAGCCGAGGCCGTTAACAAGGTCATAGTTAGTGGGCTCAAGAAAAGGTTGGACGATGTGAAAGGCAGATGGGTAGAAGAGCTCCCACATGTTCTGTGGACATATCGGACTACACCGCGCAGGTCCACGGGAGAAACGCCATTCTCTATGACTTATAGAGCCGAGGCAATGATACCTCTAGAATCTGGTTTTCCCACTCTGAAGACGAGTTCTTTTAGCCTGGAGAATAATGATGGACTCCTAAAGAAAGGCCTGGATTTAGTTGAGGAACGGCGCGAGGCAGTTATGGTCCAAATGGCATATTATCAACAGAAGCTTAAACGGGGATATAATGCCCACGTGAAGCTAAGGCCACTCGCACCTGGGGATCTTGTACTAAGAAAAGTTGTGGGCGCTTCTAAGAACCCAGCTTGGGGTAAGCTTGGACCAAACTGGGAAGGCCCCTATCATATTGTTTCAGTAGCAGACATTGGGTCGTATCGGTTAGCTGACCTAGATGAAAGAATTGTACCACGCCCATGGAATGTAAATAACCTCAGAAGGTATTATTAAAATAAAATGTGCTTTTGTTAGTTAACATTTCAAAGTTGTAAAAACCTCTGGGATCTGAAGTTACTATTCTTAAGTATCAAACATAAACTTGGTTAAGTGTGGTCTTCGGACCACAAACCTTGTGGAAATTGATATCTCATCATTTGTTAAATAGAACCTTAGTTATGCCGGATCCTCAAACCTCCTACTTTGGGGAAATTAACATCTGAAGTTACTATTCTTAAGTATCAAACAGAAACTTGGTTAAGTGTGATCCTCGGACCACAAACCTTGTGGAAATTGATATCTTATCATTTGTTAAACAGAATCTTAGTTATGCCGGGTCCTCGAACCTTCTACTTTGGGGAAATTAACATCTGAAGTTACTATTCTTAAGTATCAAACAGAAACTTGGTTAAGTGTGATCCTCAGACCACAAACCTTGTGGAAATTGATATCTTATCATTTGTTAAATAGAACCTTAGTTATGCTGGGTCCTCGGACCTCCTACTTTGGGGAAATTAACATCTGAAGTTACTATTCTTAAATATCAAACAGAAACTTGGTTAAGTGTGGTCCTCGGACCACAAATCTTGTGGAAATTGATATCTTATAATTTGTTAAACAGAAACTTAGTTAGTCTGGGTCCTTGGACCTCTTACTTTGGGGAAATTAACATAGGAAGTTATTGTTTTCAGATGTCAAATAGAAACTTAGCAAAGTATGGTCCTCGGACCACAAACCTCAAGGGAATTAATGTCTTGTCATTTGCTGAATCAATATCTTACCATTCATTAACTTGGGTTTTAGGTTCTATATCTTTAAGAGTTATATAAATTTTTGTAAGGAATGGTCCTTGGACCTCACATCCTACTGAAAGTGATACCTCAGATTACAAAAGTTAACCATCATATGAGTTTTAATTGAGACATTACTTAATATCTAAACTAAGTTCGTCTCTGTCAGGTTCTTAAGTATTTTTACTTTGCAAAAGCAAATGTGTGCATGGCTATTTGAAAGGTTATAATCATGCAACCCTTGGAATTAGATTTGTTTATTCTGTTCTTTCTTTAGCTATGTGTTAACAAGAACTTTCATAACAAGCGCAAAAAGATTAAAGTAAGATAGATACCATATTAATGAAAGTTGAATAAAATTGTTCTTCAATAAATATGTACATTGAAAAAGGAAAAAAAAAGGGGGGAAAAAGTACAAAAAGTTCTATCCTAGGCCTTAAGCTTGTGGAGGGTGGTCTTGGAGGGAGCTGCTGCCAGCCTCAGTACTATTCAGTTCCAGTTCAAAGGTGGACAAAACTTGTTTTCCTTTGTCTGTTGAAGAGATGAGGGGCTCCATGTCTTGAATTTTCTCCTTTTCGGCGCCATCACACTTGTCCTTCTCTTTATGGGAACCTTCAGGTTCTGTAGGATCGGGAACAAGTTCTTGCATCATAGGAGGAAGGGCAGGAGAGGCAGCAACAGGAGGGTCTTCTATCTCCTGTATGTCTAGGGGAAGCCAAATGTTTTCGGGCTTCCTCAACTCGGAAGCTGGAGGAACCCCTGCTGCATTCATGGCCTCTCCCCAGACCTGTTGACAGTACTCTCGGCACAAGGCCGCAAAGGCCTCTGTCAACAGTTCTTGTGTTCTAGTTACTTCCTCCTGATAGCTGGCCTTCTTCGTAGCCTCTAGTGCATGCTTATGGCTACGAGCCTCCTCCTTCATTTGCGTAAGCTCTTTCTCCAAGTCAGAGCGTACTCGTTGGGCTTGAGAGAGCTCGTCATCCTTTTGGCGAAGAAGCTTACGCTGCCCCTCCACTTGGGTCTCCATCATCTTCAAGCTGGCCTCGACACCATCTCTTTCTCTTTTCAGGTCGGCCAGCTGCGACGTGATCTTCCCGTTTTCAGCTAAGGCCTGGCCTAGGGACCTTTCTGTCTCCTGCCTTAGCTCTTGCTCCATTCTGATTCGCTTCCGATAGTCCTCCACAAACTTCTCGGCCGCGAAAACTTCTTGGACAGCCTGCGAAAAACGTCGAGGGGTTAAATTTGTTAAAGTGTTTACAAATGAACCAAGAGTACAGTGTGAGATGGAGCTTACCAAAGCTAAGTCCCTTTTTAATGAAAGGAACAGCTGAGGCTAACCCATCTTCTCCAAGGCTTCCATGTCCTTGGGTAGAAGCAGAGGAAGCTCCAATGCCTCGGCCAGGTGGAGGGCATGGCCTTGTTGGAACGACCTGATGCTAGACTGAAGGGGAATTGACGCCCCGTCCAATCTCAGCTCGGGAGACCACATAGCTGGTGCTCGACGCACCTCAACCATGTCTCTAATCTCCCCGCTTTCAACTGAGCGGGCGCGCCCTTTGCCCTTGTCCAATTTTTGCTGCTGGGCCGGCTCTGGTTGCTGCTTCAGCTTCTTTGGCTTCTTACCACTAGCCCCCTCGGCCTCCCCCTTCCTTTTCTTCTTTGGGTCCTCGGTTGGGGGCTTGGGGTCGGCTGGAGGAGGAGGAGGTGGCGGTAAAGTTGGGGGAACTTGGGATCCCCTCGCTTCCTTTTTTGCTACTCTCGCGCCTCTCGCGATCATTAGATCCTTAAGCTCGTCCATCTCTTCTTCGATGGAATTGTCGTCTGGACGAGCTATCACTAGGCCCACAATCCCAGAGGCCTCGGCTGCTTCTTCCTCCTTGTCGGAAAGAACGACAAACGGGTTTCCACGAGGTCGTGGGGCGTCCTCGAGCTGAAACTGTTCAATCTCCTCATCCAACGTGTTCGAGGAAGATACTTGCTCCTCTGGGACAACGATTACCTAAGAGTGCGCAGCGAAAGGGGTTGCCGCAATAGGCTGTGTGTACAATATGGTGTGAGGGGCGTCGGGGATATCGTGGTCGGCCAAGAAGTGGGGTCAGGCTACGTGAATCCTCCTCCGCCTCCTGTCACCCGCGATTATTGCGTTCTTTATCTCTTGGAAGTCCGAGGAGATAGGGTTGTACCCTAGAATCAAGTGGGCCGCCCTAAGTTGTAAGTCTTCGCTGACAAACACCTCAGAGCGCAGTACTCTATTCAAATCGGCAACGTTGCAATGGCTTAATCGTGGGCGCACGTGTTGCTTATCTACAAAGAAAGACATCCAAATAAACAAACATGGTCAGATTCGTAGAATAGGCAATAAGTTAAAGTTAGACGCTCAAGTAAATGCAAATGCACATTTCTAGATGTTAGAGGGAGTTATGGGGTGGGAAGTTAAATCCTAAGGTGTCGCACCTGGATCTCCCCACTCAACTAGGCAGTGGAGGCCGTCGTGCTAGTTGTCAGAGACAATAAGGTAGTCATCCTTCATGCCTTTATTAGACTTGGGCAGACAGGAGATTAATCTCACCACGCTAGAACGAGATTTGATGTAATAACCTACATTGGTAAGTTTATGGCACTTGTACATGAAAACAACGTCGTGCCAGGTAAGGTTGAGACCCATCTGCTCGTTTAGAGCGTTGACGCTCCCTAAAACTCTAAAAACGTTGGGAGCGCACTGATCGGGACACAACCGGTGGTTGCGGAGGTACTCCCTGGTCATGAGTTTCATTGGGAGGGTCATCCCACCTTCTACAAAGGCGACCATCGGGATGATGACCTCTCCGGTTTTCCTAGAACCGGCCACGGCTTCCACCGGGCAGTGTTTTAAACCTACGTCGCTGGGAATGCGATACTTGGCTCTAAAGCCTTCCATCCCAGCGGCAGAGTCAAACTAGACACTTAAATTTTCCCATCAGTAAGGAACGAAAGACTAAGTTCTAAGAAGGGGAATGGTTAAAATGGGGGCCGAGAACAGGATCCGAGGAGAATGGGTTGAGGAAAGAGAATAGGAACTTACAAAGTTGAAGTTGTGCGAATTTCCACGGGTTTTTGTAGACAAAAGGTGATTACTGATGTTTTGATGGGATTAGCCTCTGAAGAAATAAATGAAGGCGCAGGTTCCCGAAGCGTCACAACGTGCGGGAAGCGGCCTTGAAAAATTCACTCGTCCCGCCCAAATTTTCAGAGGGTAACAGCGGCCGTTGGATGCTCATCTCACCATTGAAAGTGGGGGACAAGGTATAACTTACGGTAATAAATGCGCGCATTTTTTTAAATTAAAACCGCCAAGTGTCATCTTCAGGAACACGAAACGATCTCCACACGTGCAGTAATTTACAAAACGTGCGGAGTAAGTTCTCGTTGGATCAAAACCCTATTTTTCTCATCGGATGCTGAAAAATAGAGTTTTGAGGGGCTATTGTAGGGAGTAAAGGACTCTAGCAGGCATTTTGGGCCTTTGGGCTACAGTAAGATGGACCAATCTGTTTTTAAAGCTAAGGATTTGTTGATACTGCAAATCGGCCCACACGCCGAGGGTCCGAAGACATGTCCGAGGGTGAGTTTCTCCTCGGACGGACCCAAGAGAATCTGGAGCTTCATTATGAATGTCAAAGCACAACTCTGGGAAGACTATTGGTTAAAAGGGGAAAAACCTGAACCTTCTAGGTGCTCCGGAGTTAGGAAAATATCATAACCAAAGGCTGCCACCTCCACATTAAAGACTCTACACCTACCTCCTTGGTCGCATTAATGGGGAAGTGACCCCTGAACAGTAGAACCGAAACTTCTGGTCACTATTCAAAGGCACTAAGAAAAGAAATATCTAGGGGGGAGGGGGTTGGAGCAACACGTGGACAAAGTATTAGAAAAAGAAGTATTTAAGGGGGGACCTAGAACAAAGAAGGGGGGGATTTTTTGTAATCTTTAGTAAAGAAAGAGAAATAATACAAAGATAGTCCTCGGCTTACGTCCGAGGAGGTCTATTTGCAATTATTGTTTGTTGTTTATGAGTATTTGTAACTCTTAGCTTGTTATCAAGTCCTCAGTACTTCTAACCTGGATTTCAAGCCCACAATCTACCAAATTTTATTGTTTAAAGTTCATTAGGCCTGAGCCAGTAATCGTCTTTGGGTCCAGGTGCAATTGTGCACTTACAGGTGGTTCACTTTGGTATACTACCAATAATACCATGATATAAACATGTACGTTGTTTACAGCTTGGTATTGTCCTTTTGCTTTCAAAAAAGTCCTCTTTCATTTACGACATGATTTTAAAATAGTAGTATATTGCAATTTGTAACTAAATAGAAGTCACTTTCAGCCGTACCTATTACTGTTAATTTAAGGTCGTTTGATAGGGTGTTTTAAGTAATAATTTTTAGTATTTAAATAATATTATATGTATTTTATGTATTTTTTTATTTATATGTATTTTTAAAAAATACAAACAACGTTACTAGAATAACATTATCAAACGGCTCCTTAAATAAAAGGATAAAATAATATTTTGGTTTCTAGCTTTACCAATAATTTGCTCTCTAAATTTTGGTGGTAATTCATTTAGTGTAATTTTCAACTTGTAATCATTTTAATTTTTCTTAATTATTAACGAAAAATATTTATATGGCAAATAGTTTGTACAGTTGGCACATTTAAAACCTACATGGCTAATTAAATATAATTATTAAATTTTTTAATAAATCTATATATAAAAAGAGCCAATGAGTACTTGCACTATAGTACTTTTGTTTGTTCCTTATATGTTAAAATAAAATATCATACCAGAACCAACCATAACTAAAAATAAAAGTATTGTGAAAAGAAAAGAGTGTTATATTCACAAAATTTTATAACAAATTTTAGGTGATAAATTGTTATTCTAATTTAAACTTACAAATGAAATTACTTTTTTGCCTACCAATAACATCTCCTAACAACTTACTACTTATGATTTGTAAAAAAAATGTTATGAATATAACAATTCTTTTGTAAAAATATTAAGATATCTTGTTGTTGTCACAATATTTTCACAACTGCTAAAATGTCAATTCTTTATAAGTTAAAGTAAAATATAACAATGTATTATGAAAATGTTGTGCCATTTTTTGTGTTTCTAGAAATTTTTTTTATTATTCAATTTTTGTTGAGCCAAAATTTACTATTTCACATACAGTTTTCTTGGGTACAAATTTTTGTATTTTGTTTTGTATTTTTTTTTTCTTCATACACCATTTTAAGTAATACACATAGTTTTACAAACACACACACACAAAACAAAGCAAAAACAAAAACTTAGAATTAAAACATTTTTCATCATTTATGTTTAGGGTAATTCACAATTCCTCCTTAAACTTTAAAATCAAGCAATTCCCCCCTTAATATTTTGGAAAAGAGCAAATATGTCATATTTTTATTTTCTCAATTAAACCCTAATGAAAACTTATGATTCTTAAAATATTCTATTGTGTAGTGGCTAATATAGTCCCACTAAATTTTAACATCTCAAAAATGTTATTCACGTATTTTGAGTTTTTTTTTTTTTTATTTATTTTTATTTATGGTAGTTATGCTTAGAAAGGTTGAATGGTAATATAAGATATTTTATTTGTTACCTAGAGAACACTGATTTTCAAGGTTTAAATTTTCAAAACTTGAAAATTAACTAATGGAAAATTCGATGACACATACCTTTTGTTATTTTTTTTTTCTTGCCTAAAATGGGTGTTCATTAAAAACTAATTAAGCTAGAGATTGTACCTGGACTCACGTAAAATGATAAAGAATAAAGTTTGAATAACAAAATCATCAATGAAGAGTTTCAATTGTAGCATATTGACTTTCACAAATAGGTATCAAAATTCTTATATGAATGAAATTAATTAACTTTGTATGACATACATTTTTTTTTTTTTTTGTATATAGTTTCATACTTTTTCAAATAAAAATTTTATCTCAATTTTCTTACGCAGGAAAAATCACATGCCACCCACACTAGTATTATATAATGCTATATCAACATTATATAGTGCTATCCACGGTTTGTTCAATTGGTTAATCACTTACATATGACTTAAATGGTTAGTTTAGACTGAGAGTGATTTAGCAATAAAATTGGATATTGGGGCCAAAATATTTTCCTAGGTTGTTAGGTATTGCACTTTCACATTCCATCTTAAATAACTTTTATCACTTTTTGACATAAATGAGAAATTTTATTTAGAGCAAAAATATATAATATGATGAATGAGGAATTTATGTGAAAGTTTTATTATTATATTTTTAATATTGTTAATTGTCCAAATTGTGGTTAAAATTTGGTCATGGGAGTCTTATAAAATTTGAAAAGTTTTGTTACAGTTATTAATAAATTGACTAATGTATTGATTTCCTCAAATCTTAGGGAAGAGAATGTCATTTTCCTTAGGTGGTATTTGGTATGAGGCAATCTCTTAGGATTCCTAAAGAAGGTGAAACATATCAATATTTGGTTGCAAATAACTCATAGAAATCATATGCCTAAAAAATCTAAATTCCCCCTTAACGCCCTTTTTATAGGGTACGTGGATTCCTAGGAAATAAGACTAGTACGGCAACTCTATCTCAAAAAATTTGGATATTTAATCATGAAAAGTAGGGTTTTTTTTTTTTCTAAGGGAAATTTTGATTTTTGGTGAGGCCTTAGGCCTAGGCCTTGGGCCAGCCCTAAAGAAAATAATAATGATAAAAATAAATAAATAAAACTGGGCAGTAGTTGTGTAGACTCCTAGAGTTGGTAGATGAAATGAACAAATATAGGAAAAAGGAAATTGAGATGTGTGGTACATTGGTATTGCGGTTGGTTCAACGTGATAAAGAAGTGTGGTTGAATATTAAGGGTAAATTAAAATTACACTCCAAAAGTTTGGGGTTGACTAGATTTTATATCTCAAAATTTTAGAAACTTGATTTTATACTTTAAAGTTTAGCTTTGTTAGTAATTCACAACCTACAATTAGTTTTTACTGTTAAGTGACACATGTGCATGCTGACGTGTTTTATTTTTGTCAAATCAGCACAAAAATAAAAGCTTCACTGGCACTATACAAACGGTACTGTTTTCCCTCAGCAAAAAGAAAAAAAAAAAAAAAAATCCAATCCTAAAACTACACCGTTTCAGCCTAATTCTAAAATCTCAAATCAATGAATCTCTATTTCCGTTCATCTGAGCAAGCCTTATCTGAGCGGCCGCAACAACTTGAAGATTGTGAACCCAAGTAGCGGCGGTGGTGAATCTTGTGAACCCAAGTAGCGGCAGCAGCTCTAGGCAGCCACGTCGACCGTAAAACCAAATAAACCCAAGCTGCTCTTCTCGTGTGCTTGATTTGTTGATTGGGTTTGGTGGGGGGTTTTGTATAAATGTTTGGCGCTTCTTGTGCATGAGAAGTTTACATTTCAAGGCAGTTCACTGCTAACTTTCATTTTCTGATATTGTAGGCTCCCCAATGCTCATCATTAATTTTTCTAGATACTTCTTCCATTGAAGATATGAAATTAGGAATGAAGTTTGGGCTGGATTCCAGCTTTATGGAACCACGAAATTCGCCGACTAAAGAGGCTTGAGGGTCAGAGAGGGATACATCGAAGAAGAAGAGGAAGATGAAGAAAATGAGGAACACCATTTGGTGCTCTGTTTGATGCTCTGTTTCCTCTGTTTCCTCTGTTTCATATGTTTTAGAATTGGTACAAAGAGATTGAAACGTAATAATAATGTAAATTTATTGAGAAGCAGTCAAACAAGCATCCAAATTACAATTGCCTTGAACCTACACTACTTGGTAGATAGAGCATACACTTTGTATTAATGTGAGTAGCAGAAGTATAAACGCAGCGATGGTAGCAGCACCTCTCCAAGGAGTGTTGAAATATTCATGCCTTAATATTGCAATCCATCTATGCCGTGGAGTTTTACCAAAACTATTCAAATTTTCACAAATATTACTGTATTTCGAGTCAATACCTAACCATGATTTTGCTACTTTGTTGAGACGGTTGACAACAGATGTTGCTACTTTGTTGTCACCAAGATAGTTAACCATGATTTCCTTATCACAAAGTAAATCCATATCTTTGGGAGTATTGATAAGGAAATCCATATTATTAAATAATCGGTAATGATCTCTTCTCCCCCAAATCAAATTGTTCATATATGCCATAACGTTTCGAATTTGAACTTCCGCCGAGTCATGTAACTTTAAGACTGGGATTTTCAACACTCCGTCACTTGTATCAAAGTCTAAGTCAAGTAAGGATTTTGAAGTACTCTTCTCAAACTTTACTCCTGCCTCATGCAACTGCGTTGCAGAGTACAAAAGTTTCTCACTTCATCTCGTTGAGGTTCGCTTGCGGGCGCTTCATTGCGTTTTATCAATTTGAGTGTTATCCAGTTGAACCAGTTGCATCTTTTAGATTTGCTTAGTGTCGAAGGTTGGCTTGAAGTTGGATATGGAGGTAGGTAAAAGGTTCTAAGCAAATCGGTGAAATGTTTTATTTTCCGATTGAAATTCCCAGGTTGCATACCTTGAACATTGAATCCTTAACGATTTTAAGAATAAGCGGAATTAATGATGGACACTTAGTGGGGAAAACATTCTTGTATAGGTCCTTAATAACAAAGAATGGAAGTTGATTTTCAAGTAATACCAAGTCAAGCCTCACAACAGAGAGCATCCATGGTTCCACTTTCATAGGATCTGTGATTTTTATCCCAGCTCAAGAAAAGCTCAAGAATGAAGATCGCATCTACCAGGATCATTTTCACAAAATAAGCATCATCACTGTGAAAGTTAGACGAGTTACTAGTTTTTGCATAGCAAGAGCGAATTTTTTCTTTCTTGTACAGTATGGTTTTTACCAATTTCTCAATGTCTGCCTTTTCTCGTTCTCTGAAAGTCTCGCCGTATCTTAGTTTAAGCGCTTCCATGGTTTCGAATTTTTCATTGCCGTGGTGAAAAGGGCCAATTGAAATAAGCGTAGGAGTGTAGGCCTTTGCATTCACTCTGCGAAGGTGCCCTGGAACCTTGCAGATACAAGGCTTAGTTGGTGAAGCAGAATCCGGATACGAACCTTTAAAAATTTTGTCGATGTCCAATACCAACTGTTTAATGTCAACTACATTTCCACTTGAAGTGTTTAATGTCACCATTTTGATCATTGCTTTTTTTAGAGTTGTTGTTCATACCATCATTTTCCATCGAAGCACCAACATTATATTGAATTTCCGAACTTCCTGATTAAGTCATCTATCAAGTTGCCTGCCTTAAATTTCCTGATATTATAGACAAGAGCCACTATTATTTAAAACATGCAAGCAAGCTATAATTTCACTTTTTTTTTTTTTTATAAATAATTTATAAGAAGTTTTTTTTATGAGGCCTACCTATAAAGTTAATCATTTTTGTACACTTTTTACGAATGCGTGTAATGTTGTAGATCTTACATTGTTTAGTCTACAATATAAACCAAAAATGATTGTTATATATATACACATACACACTCTATAAAGTAACATGTTTTGTCTATCCTAAAAAAAATACTCTTATCGAACACCTTTACTTAAGAATTTCAAGAATTTTGGGTTTAATTAAAATAAGAGTAATGCTACCTTCACAATATTTTCACAATAAATCATAGGTAATAAGTTGCTATTGGTTATAACATGAGCCCACTTTTAATATCATTTTTTTATTTACCAATAACAGCTTGTCACCCAAAAGTTATTGCAAAATTGTCATTAAAATTATGTGGATGTAGTATTACTCAAAAAAAGTCTTGGCCTCCCAAGTACCAACATAATCTTAACCCCTAAACAAAAAAAAAACATAAAAGGTCAATTAACAATATAAAAAATTAGTCCAAATAATAGCAAAAATAACCAAAACAACAACATTAACAAGTTATTCAACAAGAAGCCCATTCAAAAAAAATAAAACCTTATTCAATCAAATTCATAACTCATTCAACCCATTCCATAAAAATGTATTTAATTTCATTTTTCCTAAAAAATGGTACAAAGAGAGATATTATAGCCTTTGGCTTGCAGTCACAGAAGGTGTCATATGTCTCTCTCTCTCTCTCTCTCTCTCTCACACACACACCACACACACACACACATAACTGTGGGTCCCACTAATTAAATTTATGATGGGACCCACAATTCATGTGAAATGGAGAAGTACGCATTTATGGTATTCCCGGAGTATTCAATAATTTTCCTATTATTTTAGACTATCTTACTCTTATCTCAACATTTTTAGTTCTCATTTTATCTCTCATCAATTCCTTTATTCCTTTTCATTTTATTAGTAAAAGTGTAAAATTTCATGTATTTGTGAGTATTTTTTTTGTGATATTTGATATATTCAGGTTTTCTTTTTGTTAAACATTTGTATAATTTAAGTTTTTTAGTGACTATTTTAGAAAAATTTCCTAAAGCCACCAATAATAAATGGTACTACTGTTAATATGCACAGATGTTTGAAGAACTATTCTCACTCTATATTTAATCATCAAATGACATTGTCCAATAAAACAGATTGCATAAAAGATTTGCAAATATTACAACTTGATGACCATTTGAATGAAGGATTCCAAGTTTAGCTTTTGAAAAAACTATAATTCATAGAACAAATAATTTAGGTACTTAAAATCATTTAATTTCATTGCCAATTTGGTTAAACAAGTGAATGTTTATATTGAATTCTTCCATTTTAGTAAATAAAAAGGTAGCTTTTTATTTTTGACATATTCATATATTTAGCTTCTACTTCCTAATATAATTTTTTTTTTATTGTGATACAATAAAATTTTTAATGTTTTATTGAATTTTAATAATTATGAAATATATTGAAAAGGTGAAATTAGTTTTTTGGAAGGGCAAAGATTGGGTCTAATGCTTCGGAGTATTGGATCCATCAAGATTATAACATGTGTTCACTTTTGGCCACGTGTCATGATTTTGTGCACTAGACTCAAGCCAATTCCTTTTTAAAATATGTTGTTGTTCAATAATTTCTCATTGAAGTTTTGATAAAATTATGCATAAAATAGTATAGTCTTCGATTTTTTTTATTGAGCATCCATATATTGACATGATGTGGCAAAAGCTAGCTCATATTACACCTTAGCATTCCAATAAGAGAATAAGTTTAGGTTCCTATTCCTACCACAATAAATTTATAATTTTTTTTTCAAGTATTCAAGCCACAAGTTGATATATTGGTGTGCAATAAAAATGATAAGAATGGCAAACCTTAGTGAAATGATAATGTGCTAGTCACAATTTACTATCTTATATATATGATAAAAGATATTGTAAAATTGTTGGGTTTGTACATGAAAAATTGTTTTCTCAAATAATTGAATACGAAGGGAAGTAGAAGTAAAATTCCATCTAACCTATATAAGGGATAGGTGTTGAAATGTGTCAACATTTCAACCGAACCAAAGCTTAGATTTAATTGAAAGAAAAGACAGGCACTAGGAAAAAAATGCTCACAAATGAGAAGCAGTTAGTGAACGCAAGACCTATATTAATTGAAATTTTCAGAAACTAATAACAATGGTCAAGTTTAATTAAAAATTAAAAGTTGAAGTTTTTCTTTTTCTTTTTTTAATAATTTAGCATTGGAGTAGGGAGATTTTGAACCTTGGAATTTCTGTTGAAAACATCGTGAATTATAAGTACTTGAACTACAACATACTTCACAACTATTATCAAGTTTATGATAGACATGTTATTGTCCGTTAATAAAATATTGATAGAAAATTCAATGAATGTTGGACAGGGTGGTTGATACTATACGGGTACTGGCCAGTGCACTGATACCAGTACACTTCTATTTGTACCCAAAAAATATTGGCTGTACCGGAC
This sequence comes from Castanea mollissima, assembly GCA_014183005.1. Taxonomy (NCBI): domain Eukaryota; kingdom Viridiplantae; phylum Streptophyta; class Magnoliopsida; order Fagales; family Fagaceae; genus Castanea; species Castanea mollissima. The sequence goes on along the minus strand of JACAVU010000001.1, from coordinate 1,186,822 downwards.
TGAAACACAAAATGCCGTGTGTGTGTTTTGTGTGTTTTTTTTTTTAGTTGTGCAGTTTTTTTCTCTAAAATAATCAATAATGAAAGTATTTTGTAGATAATTTCATTATTTCACCTAACGTTTGATCTCTCTAATTCTTTTACTTAAATTGGATTTGGTGTTTGAATTAAGAGTTCCATTTTCTTCTTTTTTAATTGTTTTACCTACATCAATTCTAATCTTTAGTTGATCTTTAGGTTGTTGTATCAATTAGTACACAATAGTTGAAATGGAAGGTATTTATGAGACTAAAAGTTGGAGAGTCTGTGTGTGTATGTGTGTGTAAATAGAGATTTTGTGTGTATGTTGTGTGTGTGTGTGTTAAATATATAAAATAGCAGTAACTCGAAATAGTACACCGATATTGACCGGTATCTGAAATATATCGTACTGGTGGCCAAATCGGTACAGCCTCCGGTACGGTATTGACTTCCTTGATGTTGGATGGTGCTGGAATTGAAGATTTAGGATAAAAAGAGATGATTTCGGTAAGATTAATAACAAGAAAATAATAAATAGATAGACAGAGAAATTTAAATAGGATATATATGTTATGGAAATTTACCTCAATAATATTAATTGTGTGGCACAAGCTAGCAGGCTGAAAGAATGACTCTCTCTGTGAATGCAAACTATCAATAAACGATGCGATGAAAATTCAATGAATAACATTCTTAGTACAATTCTAAACGTAATAATTTATTCTCTAACATTTAGATTTGGATATAATAATAAATATAAGAATGATTTCATAATAAACTTTAAATTTTAGTATTGTTTTCCACGTCAACCATCAATTTCAAATATGTGTGTGCTGTGTGTGTGTGTATATTATATATTTCACAATATAATTTCAGAATGCTCCTATTTATCATTTTATGAATTTATACTAACCAAAATTTCATAATTCACAATTTCACATAAATTGTACCTGACTTAAAAATAATTATTAATAATTGTATCACGTGTAAAAACCTGTAATAGATAAACAATAATTTGTCCCTCTTAAAATCAAATCCTGATCCTCACTTTCTGTAGGAGCTGTCCTAACAAGTAACAACTAAATTAGTGGAATTCCAGTTATTAATCTCAGATTGCCTTTCCCAAGAATAGAATACATGTATTTGACATAAAATTTTCTTTTCTACCATTAGTATTCTACTTAATTATGCTTCACTTATTACAGTAGATAATATCCTAAGTATAGGATTTGAAAAAAAAAAAATCAAATCAAATCAAATCAAACACATGAAATATTATAGTTGATAAAGTGTATAGTGAAATACTATAAATGAGACAGATGATTTTCATCAGTGATATTTGTATAAAAAATCCAAAGCAAACCCAAGCTAAAAATTAATTGAAAAAAAAAAAGACAAAAACAGGGAAAATAAAATATCATGGTAATTGCAAATTAAAATACAGTCAATGAACACTATGCCTGATTAATGTTAATTGCAAATAATTTTTTATGGTGCTGGCATAATGGAAGATTTAGGATAAAAAGATGATATCGGTAAGAAAAATAAGGAGAAAATTAAATAAAAAGATAGATAGAAAAATTAAGGAACTTAAAGAGGAAATTAATTAATGTTAGAAAGCATACCTCAGTCCTCAGTTATTGTTGTGTAGCACTAGCAGCTGAAAGAAGGGCACTGTAAACTGTAAGTGAAAACTATCAACAAACGATATTGCGATGTTTGTTTCTTCTCCTTTGAACTTACAACAATTCTCTGCTGCCTTGTTGTATTACCCAGCAGAGTAACTGAGTTATTAGGAATGGCCGTATGGGTCAAATTATCTATGATTTATTTTGTAATAAATTTAATTAGTCACAATTTCATTTACGGACAAATCAAAGTTTAGTTAAAAAATCACTTTATTTTGCTTCAATACTTCATTTTGACATATCACGACTGAAAAAGTTAAATATGGTAGATGATTTCCCACCATATACAAATCAAATGAAAATCATATATATTTTTCATCATATACCCTTATTCTTGTCACTAAAAAAAAAAAAAAATTATTGTTGCCAAGTCAGAAAAAAAAAATTCCAAACACAAATAAAAAGTTTGATATTAGTGTCTCAATCTCAACATTATATTTTGTAAATGTCTAATGTTCTTTTAATTTCGTGTCCAATTAAAAAATACTATATATAAATATAAAATAAAACACCCCAGAGAGGCATTTAGTTGTAGTTAACATCTAAATCCCAAATTTTAATATTTTTAACTTTAGGTCCCAAATAGCAAATAGCTTGAGTTCCAAACACAAATTCATTTAGGGGCAAAAGAAAAAGCCAAACAGTTTTTTTGAATAATAATAAAATTCAAATAAGTTATTAAACAAGTTCAATAACACTTAGAAACCTGTTCCGTAGAATCAGTTTTTTTTTTTTTTTTTTTTTTTTTTTTTTTTTTCCCCAAGAAAGTTATCAAAACCATTGAAAAAAATTAAAATTTTTTGCATGGAAAGGATATGACCCCAAAGCTCTTGGAGCTCCTGGGGTGAAAGTTTTATGTGAAGTGTTACAAAAAAGGGATTTGGAATATATAATATGAACCTTTTGCTTAGCTTAGTTCCATTGGGAAGCATGGGTGTATGTTTATCTATTGAAGAATACAGGTTTTATGGGTAGTAAAGGTTCATTGCAAATCTTCTTAGACTAGTAGGAAAATCTTAAGTTGAGAGATATTGATAGACATTCCTTCGACACAACATAGGACAAGGGAACTACTTGTTTTTTTCCGGCATGATTCATGGTATCTGGATGGGCTTCTATTTCCTAAATTTGGACATGGATTAATACATGATGCTACACACCTCTTTTGATCCAAAGATTTATGGTGTTATTAAGAATGACCAATGGAGGTTTTCAAACTGAATTGAGATCTGGTGCAATATCAACCTTTGGATCAAAACTGTAAACTTTTAATATTTTCACCATTTTACCTTCTCAACTCTTTTTCCCTTGCAATTGCACCTGATCCAATCTGTTCAAACCAACTAGCTGATCAGAGGACTTAGCGCAGGTTCAAAGTAGACTATTCCAAGTAGAGATAGAGAATTGTGAATCTGCCAACTATCTAAATAGGTTAACTACAAGGGACAAGTTTGCAAGCTTTTAGATGGGCTTATAAGAATTTTCTGTCTTTTGCAGAAACTATATGATTGAAAAGTTTTGGTTAGTCAAGAGGGGCCTTTGCATATAGATAATAGATTGGCCTAGTTATTTGGTACCTGCCATGAGATGATGGATTCTGGATATTAGATTGATTTTCTCTTTGTTGGTTTTTAAAGAAAGAATCTCTTATTTTATGATATGATTGAAAACAATAGCTCGGTCTATGAACGGAATCAAGATTATATCTCTGAGGGACCAACAATATTAGACAAAGAATTTTCACATTTCAAGAACAAGAAATGTAATTCAAGACTAAACAATATATGAAAGTTTAAACTATTATCTATTCGGTATGAATAAAAAATATATAAATGAAAATGCACAAATAACAGCTTCACAATTTTTTATCTTAATCACTTATTAAATGGAATTTAATGTATTTTGACTTCAAAATTTATTATGATTGATTCTGTAATAAATATTTCTGCAATTTCCTTATCATGTACAAAATCAAGAGTTAGTTAAAAAAATCATTCTTTATTTGTTTTGATACCTAATTTTGACATTCATGGTTAAAAAGTCAAATATAGTAGTTGATTTCCCATCATCTACAAATAATATGAAAATCATATTTATTTTCTAATCATATATCCACTATTACTATTTTTTTAGTATGCTACAGATACAAACTATTCTACAAATATTCTTACAAACTGCTAATGTGACTTTAGCATTTTCAACTAATTATTGGTAAGAAAAAATGTGATGTTAGTGGTGGACCCATATTAGAAAAAAATAATTCTTCCTATAAAAAATAATAATAATAAAATTGAAAGAATAATTTTAATACCATATATTTTCAGACACATTTTTTATGATTGTACCATGTGGTAGGTTGTGAGTAATGGAAAAAAAAAGTTGTAAGTTCATGTGATAGTGATAGAAATCATAGTCTGTACATAAGATTTTTTTTTTGTTTTTTTTGGTTAAGAAAGTAGTCTGAACATAAAATAGTTGTAAAGTGTGTGTTTAAAGTGTGATGTACTAGAATTATTATTTTGATTGGGAATCCCAACAACTATCATAAAGTTTGTGAAGGGCAAGGAATGTTATTGTCTTTAATAAATATTGGCAGAAAATTAGCAAATAATTCTTGTTGTTGCAGGCATTGAAGATTTAAAACTAAAATCCCATCTATACTAATAAGGAAAGGTGGTGATATATATATATATATATATATATATATGAGATAGGTTCAAGTCATGCCTGGTGTACTCTTTAAAGTTACACATTTTTTTTTTTTAAATTATTGGATTTAAGTAGATCCAACGGTCAAAAAAGACCCTCATTAATGCTAATATTCTGATTAGGATCTTATGTAATTATCCTTCATTTATTATATTTTATATTTGTCTGTGTTATATTTGACTCTCTCTCTACTTTTCTCTCTCTATCTCTTTCTCCTCCACAATTGTTTCCACCTCCATGAATAGATTGCCGGCAGAAGAAGAAAAATTAAAAATAAAAATAACTGCGGACACACAAACTCCATTTATTGACCATGACCACAAGACAGAGAATCCCCTAAGCTTAGCCACTGCAAAAAGAAGGCCAAGGAAGACAATTGTCAACCTGAATATTGCAAGTAAACATGGAATTGGTACCATGCTTTAGGTACCTAGCTACCAATATTCCCCCAGGAAGCACAATGCCCCAAGCCAAAACATGATAGACCTATGTACAGCCAATAGCAGTCGTAAATCCTCTTCTGCCTCTCTGCAAAACCACGCATAAGCTGCACCCGAATAGGCTACTACTTGTGTCAAAATGCATATTTCTCTCACTTAGACTCCCATTTGACCATTTAGCACCCATTGCCCAAATAACTTTAAGAGGTGTTGTGGGATCAATAATGTTATTACACTTCGGCCTTTCATGACCATGACCACAAGACAGAGGTTTCAAGGGATGTGTGAATTCCAGAGTGGCCATGACCACAGTTATTTATTATTATTGTTTTTCCTTCTTTTGCCAACAATCAATTCATGGAGGTGGAACACCGGTGGAGGAGAAAGATAGAGAGATAAACGTAGAGAGAGAGTCAAATATACACTTTTTTTGGGTTTAGCGATAGAATAAAATATAATAAATGAGGGATAATTAATGAGATCCTAATCAGAATATTAGCATTAATGAGGATTTTTTTTTTTTTTTTTACCGTTGAATCTACTTAATCCAATGTTTAAAAAATGTGTAACTGATCCATATATATATATATAGAATATATATATCTTGAATGTTGCATTCATTAACTGTATTTTAATTTGTAATTTATTTTTCCAATGTCTGTCTTTTTCAATTCTTTTATATATTGATAAAAACAACGCTCAATATTGATGGTGCTTGCGATTTTTAAAATTTTAGTATAAAAAGATTATTTCAGTTGCTCATAACGAGAACATGGATATATTATATATATATATATATATATATAGCACTATCGGCCAAGGAAAGAATGGCTCTGATACCATAAAGGGAGAAGGACGACAACACAGAAGGCGGAAGCACAACAATATAGTAATTCAATAAATGTAGTTGAAAGTAAGGTGGTAGAACCAGCTAAGCAGTTATATCAAAATAATCAAAAGATATTAAAACACAGTTGTGTATTGAAAATAATTCAAAACACTTACAATAGTAGCAGTAATTACAAGATTACAGTAATCAACAAGATAAGCAGCAAAGCTTGAGAACTGCTATGAGTTACAGGCTTTGAAAGTATGAGAATTTCTAAGAGGAAGATTTTATCCTAAGAGGAGAATTTAAATTATAAATATCTGGTACCTAGAGCTTTCAAATCTCACTTTTATCTCTTCTCTTGTTAACATCCTCTTCTCTTCTCAAATCCTTCTTGAAACACCCAAAGTTAGGCTTTTGCCATCCTTTTCTCTTGGGTCCTTTCTTTGAATCATTGTTCTCAGCATCATCTTTTATCATCATCATCTTCTTCTTCTTTTTTTAATACAGGAAGATGGAGGTGGAAATGGAGGTGGAGTTGGAGGTGGAGGAGGAGGAGGAGGAGGGTGGTGGAGGTTGGGGTCGAGGTGGAGGTTGATGGAGATGGAGATGTCAGTGGCGGTGCTGGTGGCGGTGCTAGTGGTGGTGGAGGTCGTGGTGCTGGTGGTGGAGGTGGAGGAGGAGAAGGAGGAGGGTGGTGGAGGTCGGGGTCGAGGTGGAGGTTGATGGAGATGGAGATGGAGATGGCGGTGGTGGTGGTGCTAGTGGTGGTGCTAGTGGTGGAGGAGGTCGTGGTGGAGGTGGAGGAGGAGAAGGAGGAGGGTGGTGGAGGTCGGGGTCTAGGTGGAGGTTGATGGAGATGGAGATGTCGGTGGCGGTGGCGGTGGCGGTGGTGCTGCTGCTAGTGGTGGAGGAGGTCGTGGTACTGGTGGTGGAGGTGGATGTGGAGGTGGAGGTGCAGTTGGAGGTGCAGTTGGAGGTGGAGGTGGAGGTGGAGGTGGAGTTGGAGGGTGGTGGAGGTGGAGGAGGTGGTGGTCGTGGAGAAGGAGGAGGAGGAGGATTAGAGTAATGTTCAAAACCATTGGAGAAAACAGCCCCCATCTTGCATGGAAGCATGGTAGATGAAAGAGGAGTCGGTATGCATATGGGACTTGTGAAACCTTGAAAGACCATTAAAGTTAATAGAAAGGAAATGAACGCTAAAAGCATCAATACTGCAACAACAACAAAATCAGTAGCACATTAATTAGACTTTGCAAATAATGTATAATTTTTTTTTTTTTAAAATCTCTCAATTTTGTCAAAAAGACCATCTCATCTTATGCTTATTTAGTTTAGAACTAAGAATAAAACTTACGTTGAGGGCTGTCATTGTAAAGTCAAAACTGGATTAGTGAAGCAGTTAAATTTGTGACTTCAATAGTGAATCAAAAGCTAGCTCTGGAGAACAAGAAGAAGGAAGGAATACAGAAACAACTTTCTTAGGTCAGAATGCAACCAACAATTTTAGTAGAATTTGAGCAAGTTAAATCAAATTTGACATGAATAAAGCAAGTCAGACTAGAATTCCATAGCCTAGAAATGAAAGAGAAATTTGGCCAAGTATTTTCCAGCCAAAAGCCAAAGAAAGATCAATCCACGAATACAAAGAATACCAGCAAATTAAAGAGGTACTACATTACTATATATGCATTATAATAATGATGTTACTAGGTTGTGATAGAAGAGTTTGAAATGTTGGGTTTTGTGAAGCCTAGTTTATGTTTGATCTAATTGATGACCCAACCCGACCCGACCCGAATAATATTGCGTGATTTCTAATGGGAGATTTTCTGAGAGGGTTTGGTTTTTTTGTGATTAGGGTTTGGTGTAGTCGATTTTAGTGAGAGGAAAAAGAACTGTAGCTGTAATTTGGCATTTTCCCTGATAAAAGTGAAATCTCTGCAACTCCGTAGACGTAGACAAATTGCCAAACCACGTAAATACTATCTTTTGCGTGTGATTATTTTTCTTTGGCATGTGTTTTGTCTATATTTTGTTTCTCACAGGTTTAGGAATTCATGAAAATTCCCTACAACTGGTATCAGAGCCTAGGGTTAGGTTTGAGTGGGAGCAATGGCAGAGGAAGTAGGAAAGGCTTTTGGAATAGAAAAGTTTGATGGCACAGATTTCGTGTATTTGAGGATGCAATTGAAGATTATCTCTATGGGAGGAAATTGCATCTGTCTCTTTCGGAGACAAAACTTGCGACTATGAAGGATGAGGAATGGGCCCTTCTTGACAGACAGGTACTGTGAGTTATCAGGTTAACACTGTCTAGGTCTGTTGCACAAAATATTGTGAAGGAGAAGACCACTATAGATTTGATGAAGGCTTTGTCTGGTATGTATGAAAAGCCATCAGCAAACAACAAGGTGCATCTAATGAAGAAACTGTTCAATCTGAAGATAGCAGAGAACGCATCAGTAGCACAACATTTGAATGAATTTAACATTTTCACAAATCAATTGTTTTCTGTAGAAATTGATTTTGATGATGAGATCCGTGTTCTGATCATTTTAGCTTCTTTTCTAAACAATTCGGAGGCAATGAGAATGGTAGTAAGTAATTTTATAGGAAAAGAAAAGTTGAAGTACAACGAGATACGGGATTTAATTCTGGCTGAGGAGGTCGTAGAAGAGATGCAAGTGAAACCTCAAGATCTGAGTCTGCCCTAAACCTTAAGATAAGAGGCAGAGGTAATGATAGAAATTTAAATTGGGATATATCTAAAACTAGAAATTCTAACCGAAACAGAAGTAAATTTAGATCAGGCCAACAAGTACAATGCAAGAATTGTGGGAAAACAGGTCACTTTAGGAGGCAATGCAAAAATCCTAAGAAGAAGAATGAAGATGACATTGCTAATGCTGTAATAGAAGAGGTACAAGATGCATTACTTCTTGCAATAGATAGTCCACTTGATGATTGGGTTTTGGACTCAAGAGCTTCGTTTCATACCACTCCACACAAGAAATCATACTGAATTATGTTGCCGGTGATTTTGGTAAGGTGTATTTGGCTGATGGTTCAGTCTTGGATGTTGTGGGTATGGGAGACGTCCAGATATTGTTGCCCAATGGGTTTGTTTGGTTACTGAAGAAGGTTTGACATATTCCAGACCTAAGGAGGAATCTGATTTCTATTGGACAGCTTGACGATGAAGGGCATGCAATTCTATTTGTTGGTGGTACTTAGAAGGTTACAAAGGGAGCCAGAGTATTGGCTCGTGGAAAGAAGACTGGTACTTTATACATGACCTCAAGTCCAAGAGACACAATTGCAGTTGCTGAAGCAAACACTAACACAACTCTATGGCACTGTAGATTTGGTCACATAAGTGAAGAAGGGATGAAGATGTTGCCGTCAAAGGGGAAACTGCCAGAATTAATGAACGCACTGCTCAATATTGATTGAAAATCTTAGCATCTATTATCTAGTTGGATGGTGCTTTTGCAATATTAAAAATTTAGGATAACAAGATTATTTCAGTTGCTAATTACAACGAGAGCATCAAAAAATAATTATTATATATATATATATATATATACATACATTATTTTTTTTTTTTTTGATGTTCAAAGGAACTTGAATATAGAAATTGTTATGAAAAAAGCATACCTCAGTTATCAATTGTGTAGGTACGAAATAGCTGAAACAATATTGAGCCTGTAACTATGTCTGTAAGTGGAAACTATCTCAAGTATCAACTCTTTAATGTGCTGCAACAACAACCATATCTCATAGGGTCTTTGATGTGGCTTTTTCTGTGCCATTTTTGTGGCACAAGATTTATCCTATCTCATAATATATGTTGTCAACATTTCTATAGCATCATTACGTCATCTCTTTCCCTATTATTGTATTATAAACTCAATCATGCTTTGGATCCCCCAATGAGAATTTTTTTTTTGTCGGTTTAGAAATCTTATGTTGAAAAGTATAAGAGCAAGAGGATGCAATTAATACTTTTCTTATAGAAAATCTAAGCACGAGGTCCCTATCAAATGGTACCATATTAATAAGTGCAGTTAAACTTGAGTGAAAAGTGGTTTAAAAAAAGTGAAAAAAAAAAAAAACTGAAAAGTGGATTTAGTTAATCAGTTTTAACATACCAAAAACAGTTCGATTTGAAACCTATTGTTGGAATCATAATTCATAACTAGGGTAGTGTATGAAAAATAAAAGAAGTCGACCCTATATTTGATGATAAACTAGCTGATGCCCCTTTGGGATGTGAAGGTATATTATAGTTCCATTATAAAACAATATGTTAGAAGTTCTCTATATGGTACATCTATACTTCTCATTTTGTGGCATACCATAAGAATTACATTTGAGAAATTAATTTCAATTATATTATATGTTACTAACAAGAAAAAAAAAAAAGAAAAAAAGAAGAAGAAAAACTCAGGAAAAATCTAACTACTAATATTGATTGTAGAGGAAATTACACTTTACCACCCTAAACTATGCACCAATTACACTTTGCACCCTAAACTATCTAAATGCACACTTTGCACCCTAAACTATTACACTTATCACACTTTGCACCCCGGTATTACTTTTGTTGTTATGTTTAACAGAATCTTGCTGCATGTGAGAAGCACATGCTTCTTACTTAGGTAGAATAAACTTAAAAGACTGAAATGTCTTTCTTCAAAATTAATTAAAACAGCAAGATTTCGTTAAACATAACAGCAAAAATAACATCGGGGTGTAAAGTGTGATAAGTGTAATAGTTTAGAGTGCAAAGTGTGCATTTGGATAGTTATGGTGCAAAGTGTAATCTGGTGCATAGTTTAGGGTGGTAAAGTGTAATTTCCCTTTTATTGTAATTACATTTTGTTGTAGCATTTTAATTTATTTAATTAAAATGAATAAATATTACAACATAAATATAAAATTATGAGAGTTAATATGGAAGAAGAGTGTTTTTTCTAGTAGAGTTTTGGGCTTAAATACTTTGTGCAGAGGTTATTTTAGCCATACGACATTTGTGAGAAGAAAGAGATGCTATATTGATTGAAAATCTCAGCATTATGATATCATTGTACCATAAACTTTATCACACTCTGGAATGAGATTTTTTTTTTTTAAGGTGTCGGTTTATGTTGAAAAGTACAAGAGCAAGAGGATACAATTAATACTTTTCTTATAAAAATCTAAGCACAAGATCTCAATCAAATGGTGCCGTATTTTTTAAGTGCAGTTAAACTTGCATGATTAACAGAAATGAGACACATGTTATAAGACTATTGGTCGTGTGGAAAGTGGATTTTTTTAAAATAAAAAAACAAAAAAGTGGATTTTTATTTGGACAAATTACACTCATCTCTCTTGAGGTTTAAGGAAATAATACTTTTCCCTAAACTGAAGGAAAAAAACACTTCCCCCTTGCAATTCATTTGACCATACTATGTTAAATTAAAGTTAAAAATGTTGTATTAATCTGCCTTTTGATTAAGGGCAAATTTCTAAATTACCCTCCACTTATTCTTAAAAAAAATTATATACCAAAATTACCCTCCAAGTTTATCTCATAAATTTTGATGTAAAGCATTGGTGAGGGGTGCAATTAAAAAATTCAAGAATTTGCAAACTTAAATAATATCAGTTGGTAAGATGCTACAAAAAGCAACTAAAAAGTCCACTTTAGCTACATGTTTTACAATATGCTATTTAATTTTTTTTTTTCAATGCAAATGCAACCATAGTTAAACTTAGGTCAAATGAATTTTTTTTTAAAAAAAAAATTGGAATATTTTTCTATTAGTAATATTAGTAGAAGGGGGGACTGTCACTTTCTTCAAACTTCAAGAGAGGTGAGTGTTTTTTCCTTTCATGTTTGGGGGTAAGTATCATTCCTCCAAACCTTAAGGTAGGAGAGTGTAATTTGCCCTTTTTTATTTTTTGTTTTTGTTTTTAAACTAAAAAATGGATTCAATTAATCAGTTATAACATACCAAAAGCTAGTAATAGTAGAGTTAACGGTTAGCAAGAGAAATAAGTTGTGATTCACCCTGGTTCTCTTCTCTCTTTCTCCTTTTTCAATTACGTTAAGTTTCAACTATATTACAATTATTATTAATATTGTAGGATGATAAATGCACAGTTCGATTTGAAACCTATTATTTGGAATCATAATTCATAACTAGGGTAATGTATGAGAAATAAAACAAGTCGATCCTATATTTTATGATAAATTTGCTAATGCCCCTTGGGATGCCATAGTTCCATTACAGATAGAACAATATGTTGGAAGTTCTCTATATGGTACATTTGGAGGCATAGATCGACAGCATGGGTCCGCGGTAGCGTGGGTCTCATGGTGGGTCAGCGTGAGAAAGAAAGAGATTGAGAGAATTTAGAGAGTGAGAGTTTGAGAATTTTTTTTTCCATAACCGAATATGATCAGATTCGTATTCCTTTCAAATTAACTCAAATAGTGGCATATTCCTTTTATGAGATGAATATGCCACTATTTGAATTATTTTTTTTATTGATAATAGAATATTCTGGGTATATGTCACTATTATTATAATTTTTTATAATCCAATATATAAGGCATATACCCAGGACCTATAGTGCCGATTATAAATGCCACTATAGGTCCTCCATTTTTTTATTTTTTGGGTTTGGGCATTTTTTTTTCTTTTTTCTGGACCTATAGTGGCTTATAAACTTCACTATAGGTAATATGTAAAATCTAATACCTATAGTGGCGTTTATAAACACCACTATAGGTCCTCAATTTTATTTTTTTTTAAGGTTGGGCTTTTTGTTGTTTTTTCTATTTTTTGTGGACCTACAGTGACGTTTATCAAACACCACTATAAGTCCTTGTAAGAACCAAGACCTATAATAGCGTTTATAAACCCCACTATAGGTCCTCAATTTATTTATTCATTTATTTTTTTGGGGTTGGACTTTTTTTTAGCCTATAGTGGCATTTATCAAACACCGCTATAGGCAGTGAATTTTGTAGTATCATTTTATGGCATACCATAATAATCCATTTGAAAAATTAATTTCAATTATACCATGTTGGGAAGATACAGTTTAAAGAGACTCTGAGTAATTAATATAATATATAGAGACACAGTTTAACCCAAAATGTCTTAAACCAATGGATATGAGTTCAACTATGTCCCCCTTACTTTTCTCCAAAAGGTCTAAACTCAATAAATATGAATTCAACTATGTTATATTAACTGCTCATTCTTCTTATTAATATTCAATATGTGACTCTGTTCACAACTGTAACCAACATATCATATGTTAATTGCCTTTTAGACTTCCAAGCACCTATCATTGCTGGCAAGTTACATCACTAAAATCAATCCTCTTAAGTCTTTAGCAGTCAAATTTAGTGGTTTAGTTTGTTTATTCTTCCCAATCAAGTTATTAAAACCATTGAGAAAAAATGTTTAACAACTTCTTATGAAAAGGATGTGACACTGTATAAACTTTATCAAGAAAATTGGGCAAAGGTGGTCCAGCTAAAAATCAATCCTCTTAAGTCTTTAGCAGTCAAATTTATTGGTGTAGTTTGTTCATTCTTCCAATCAAGTTATTAAAACCATTGAGAAAAAATGTTTAACAACTTCTTATGAAAAGGATGTGACACTGTATAAACTTTATCAAGAAAATTGGGCAAAGGTGGTCCAGCTATGAATCTTGCCAATGAAGCCATAGATATAGAGATTTTTTGGGGCCGTTGGTTTTGAAATTGTATCTTCAGAATATAAAATAATAAAGAAACAACATGATACTGCTTTGTTTGAAAAAGTCTAGTATTGCATTTATGATTGAAAAGATTAGCTTGGTCACGAGAGGCCTCTTAGTAGAGATAATGGATTGGCCCAGTTATCTAGAACGTGCCAATGAGAGAATGGATTATGGATATAGAAGTTAATTTTCTTTTTGTTGGTTTTTAAAGAAAGAAACTCGTATTCGATCTCTATGATATGATTGAAAGTTGAAACTAGTGGCTCGCTCTATGAACGGAATAGGATTATATCTTTGAGGGGCCAACATATAAAACAAAGAATTTTCACACCTCAAGAAGAAATGTAATTCAAAAGTAAACTAATATATGAAATTTTAGCCATTAATTATTCAGTATTTTAATAAAAATATAAATAAATGAAAAACACATAAAATAATGATTTTATAATACATTTTTAAAATGAAAAACACGCAAAATAATGGTTTTATAATACATTTTTAAAATTTTATAATACATTTTTAAAATGGAACTCAATGTTATTTTTGAATTTAAAAAGTATCTATATAAAACTGTCAAATAAAATGCGCCAAAAATACTCAATCCCCTAGACTCAAAGTGAAGAAAGACAAACAGCCAGCTATGAAAGAAAGGCAAGCAAAGCAATTGAGGTGAATCTAGTTCTCAAACAAGCTTCATTTGATTGTTAGAAGACCAGGAAACAAGAGAACTTGAAACATGAGATTTACAAATTCTAAATTACATAAAATTTGTAAAGGAATGGCTCTTGAATGAACCTGAAATTCACCTTCCAAAAACTCACTCTCGGCCACCTCACCTTCCTCCAAACCAAGGTTAATTATGTTATTTACGAAATTAGGAGGATCAAAGGGTTCCATGTGCTTCTCTAATTGCCATAAGGTCCTCAATGGTTTAAAAGAGCACCACATAAAAACCCATACCCTTTCTAAAAATTAAGTCATTAGATTTAACGTTAGTTATACTACACATTATATTAACATTGAAAATTTTATCATCATGAATTTATGACTATAATAATTTTAGTCATGCTCAAAATTTTCAGAATTGGAAGGATATTAACAAGTGGCATTAAGTATAATTCATTTCCTTGATTGATTTTATTCATTCTCTCTTAAAAGGTTGCCATTATTTTTTTGTAATTTTTTTAATTATAAAAAGTTTGTTTGAAAAATACGGATCATCCCGACCTAACCCGAACCTGATTGACATGCAACTCAATTGACCTATTTAAAAATGACCCGTTTTGACCCTTAACCCAATTGACCCAACCCGACCTGCCTGTTTGCCACGTCTATCCATGATTTGGTCTAGGTCAGGTTTGTCCCCAACTCAGAACTAACCCAATTCCATTGAGTGGTAGAATGATAGACCTACTACTAACTAATACTATCTTTGGGTCTGATCAAGTCGAATTTTCCATGTGTCAACTTGATTTTGGTAAATGAGTTTTTTTGCTTTTTTTTTGGGAAGGGAACACCAACTAGGAATTGGTTAGATAAAAATTTTATTTTTGAATTTTTGAAACAATATTCAATATAGAATGACTGGGTTACACTACTAAAATGAATCTTCTTTAGAATTCAAATTTACCGGGGTAGTTTGTTTAACCTTCCCAAGAAAGTGAGAAAAACTTAAGATTTTTTTTGCATGGAAAGGATGTATCTCATAAGAAAGTGAGATACATCCTTTCCATAAGTATCTCATAAAAAATTAAAAATAAAATAAAATAATTAAAAAAAGTGAATTTTATCTGCCAATCAAAAGCATTTCTTTTCGACCATTTCCTTGAAGTTTTTGGATCACATTGATCCTTAATGGGTAAATATGATTACCTCGACCATTAGATGTGCACCTTTTGGGACGGGTGAGTAGACTCAATAGAGAGGCCAAGATGCAATGGCCAATTATTATTTTTTCGTTGAAACCCTTTTATGGTCCTTGCTTATTTTATATATTATTCAATGCTTAAATGGTTTTACACTTATACTTTTCGCAAAATGTATGGTAGACATAAGTGGGTAAAATGAAGTGGACAAAAAAGAGCAAGTTCAGGTTCATTTAGTTTAGGAACAAATTGAACATTAAAATGTTCAACTACCTTGCAAATAATTAGTTATTAGTTATCTTTATCAAAAAGAAGAAGAAGAAGAAGAAGTTATTAGTTTTCACTTATCACTCAAACTCAACATTTAAAATTGGATCCCGGTCTGGTGGTTGAAAACTATGAGTGTTTCTAGCTGCCCATGGTGCTCTTTTGTCTTCAACATTAATTTCGCATAATTAACCGTGAGTGAAGGGAATGGATGTTCTCCATTGTATGTGAATTTGTGGTCAATTTTTTCTTAAGTCCAAACCAAAGAAAGTGTCTCATAAAAAATGAAATAAAATAAAATAAAATAACTAAAGAAAGTGAATTTTATTTGCCAATCAAAAGCATTTCTTTTCGACCAGTTCCTCAGTTATTGTTCGTGTAGCACTAGCAGCTGAAAGAAGGGCACTGTAAACTGTAAGTGCAAACTATCAACAAACGATATTGCGATGTTTGTTTCTTCTCCTTTGAACTTACAACACATTCTCTGCTGCCTTGTTGTATTACCCAGCAGAGTAACTGAGTTATTAGGTATGGCCGTATGGGTCAAGTTATCTATGATTTATTTTGTAATAAATTTAATTAGTCACAATTTCATTTACGGACAAATCAAAAAGTTAGTTAAAAAATCACTTTATTTTGCTTCAATACTTCATTTTGACATATACATGACTGAAAAAGTTAAATATGGTAGATGATTTCCCACCATATACAAATCAAATGAAAATCATATATATTTTCATCATATCCCCATTATTCTTCTCACTAAAAAAAAAAAATTATTGTTGCCAAGTCAGAAAAAAAAAATTCCAAACGCAAATAAAAAGTTTGAAATTAGTGTCTCAATCTCAACATTATATTTTGTAAATGTCTAATGTTCTTTTAATTTCGTGTCCAATTAAAAAAATACTACATAAAATATAAAAATAAAAACACCCACACAGAGCATTTAGTTGTAGTTAACATCTAAATCCCAAAATTTTAATATTTTTAACTCTTTAGGTCCCAAATAGCAAATAGCTCCAGTTCCAAACACAAATTCATTTGGGGGCAAAAAAAAAAACCAAACAGTTTTTTTGAATAATAATAATAGTAATAAAATTCAAATAAGTTATTAAATTAGAAACCTGTTCCGTAGAATCAGTTTTTTTTTTTTTTGCTTTTTTTTTCGCAAGAAAGTTATTAAAACCATTGAGAAAAAATTAATTTTTTTTTGCATGGAAAGGATATGACCCCAAAAGCTCTTGGAGCTCTTGGGGTGAAAGTTTTATGTGAAGTGTTACAAAAAAGGGATTTGGAATATATAATATGAACCTTTTGCTTAGCTTAGTTCCATTGGGAAGCATGGGTGTATGTTTATCTATTGAAGAATACAAGTTTTTATGGGTAGTAAAGGTTCATTGCAAATCTTCTTGGACTTTAGGAAAATCTTAAGTTGAGAGATATTGCTAGACATTTCCTTTAGCACAACATAGGACAAGGGAACTACTTGTTTTTCCGGCATGATTCATGGTATCTAGATGGGCTTCTATTTCCTAAATTTGGACATGGATTAATACATGATGCTACACAACTCTTTTGATGCAAAGATTTATGGTGTTATTAAGAATGACCAATGGAGGTTGTTCAAACCGAATTGAGATCTGGTGCAATATCAACCTTTGGATCAAAACTGTTAACTTTTAACATTTTCACCATTTTACTTTCTCAACTCTTTTCCCTTGCAATTGCACCTGATCCAAATCTGTTCAAACCAACTAGCTGATCAGAGGACTTAGTGTAGGTTCAAAGCAGACTATTCCAAGTAGAGATAGAGAATTGTGAATCTGCCAGCTATCTAAGTAGGTTAACTACAAGGAACAGGTTCGCAAGCTTTTTAGATGGGCTTATAAGAATTTTCTGCGTCTTTTGCAGAAACTATATGATTGAAAACTTATAAAAAGCTTGTAGAATCTCATGGTGCTGACTATGTAAGAAGCCACCTGCCAAAGAATGCCACACTTGAGCAGTGGACTGGACTCATTGATGGGAAATGGACTAATAAGGATTGGCTAGTAAATTATTTATGCGTATATTTTTATTATCCAATGTTTACTATATTATGTTGTCAAATGATTAACTTAATACTTAGATGAAGTAAATGTATACTGTTTTATTCATGATTTAATAAGTATCTTGAATGTTCTGTATTAGGAAAAATCAAGAAAGAACTCTGAAAATAGGAAGAAAACTTCATGCAAACATAGATGCGGGACAAAGGCACTTGCTGTTAGGGTTGATGAGGAGGTGAATGTTTTTTTCATTTTCTTAAACCTTAGCATATTACATGTTGTGATTAATTAACTATATCTAACCCTCGAATGTTAATTACTCAGACAAATAATAATGGCAGTCAAGTTCCTGAATTGGCAAAAATCTTCAAAGATGTTCATTTCAATCCAAATACAAATATGTGGATACACCATAAGGATGAAGTGACATATGTATGTGTAGCATTCCATCCCTGTCATTCCATTTCTATCATGTTTGTAAAGCTATAACATATGTAGTATTATGTTGTGATTGTTTGTTTCTTTCTCTCTTTCAAATGATAGGAAACTATTCTCAAAGTGCAAGAGGATCATTGTCAAGATCCTAATGCAATTCCCCTTACACAAGAGAAGATTTCAAACTTAGTTTTTAAGAAGAAGTCCGGTATTGTAAAAGGACTTGGCATGAGACCATCTTCTTCTCTAGTAACTACCGCTTCATCTAGTTCCTCGGTGGAGTATATTCAACGGCTAGAAAATGAGATAATTGAGCTCAAAGAGGCAAGAGTTAGGGACCAAGAGAAGCGAGTTAGGGAGCGAACTAGGGACCAAGAGGCACGAGCTAAGGAGCAAGAGGCACAAGCTAAGCAAGAAGAGGTCCAACAGAATATTCTTAACTTTTTGAGGAGCAAGGGTTATGATGATGCTCTTACCTATGGGGGTGGTTCATCTTCAAGTTAAAACACTTATTGGTTAGTACTTTATATTACATTTGAAAATCTATATTTGCTTTCTACAACTTATAAATTTTGTGATTTTAATTCATTGGTGTGGCTACTCTTAATGCATTGTTATAAATGTTTCTTATAACATAGTTTATGTTTTTACTTTATGATTTTAATGTAGTATTGTTTTTATATTTGTGCAGATCTTATTGGTGGCTTTTAGGAGATTACTTTTGGCATTACTTGAAGACATATGAGGACATCTTTCATTAGTTCTAATTATATTATGCTACACTTTTTGTATTGTTATAAAACATCTTGAGTTATTGTATGTATTGCAAACTTTATTGTTTGGAAGTTGTTTGAATTGGATGCTTCTTTTATTTTTACTTGTGGAACGTATAGATCTTTTTATAAATGTGTTGTTCAAATTTGAGGTTTTAATAATGTAATGACAGGTTACAGGTTAATATCAAAGCTATTAAAAAAATAAAAACAGAAAATAAGCTTTAGCAATGAACTTTTTCATCACAAATATTGCAAAAAAAAAATTGTTTTAGTGACTAAATATTTCGTCGCTAAATGTAGCAAAATTTTGTAAGAAATGGTTTTAGTGACGAAAATTTTCGTCATTATATGTGCCTGAATTTTCTTAGAAATAGTTTTAGTGACGAATTTTTTCGTCGCTATATGTACTCGAAAATAGTTTTAGTGACGAAATTGTTCGTCACTAAATATGATTTAATAAACTAAAGTTTTTTTAGTGACGAAATCTTTTCGTCACTGAATAGTGTTTTTAGCGAGAAAAACATTTAGTGACGAAATATTTCGTCGCTAAAAGTTTTTTTTTTAAAACAAATCGGACTTTTAATGATGAAAATTTTCGTCGCTAGGACTATTAGCGATAGGGTTTCAGCGACGAAATGAGTTTTGTCACTAAAAGTCCAATTTCGTTGCTAAAGGTTCTTAATGACAAAAAACTGGACTTTTAGTGACGAATTTTTTTCTCACTAAAAATACATTTTGTTGTAGTGCCACAAAGCAACTGTATATATATAAAAATTAAAAGACTTACAAGAGTGCTTCGGGACACCCTAATCCTGCGGGAGCTGGGAGAATAGAGAGATGCCAATGATAATCGGATTGGTCTTTTCTATTAATTTAGGAGTTACTTCTATTCACGAAGTCTCACAATTTACACTTATATTCTTATGAGTAATAACGTAATGACTCAATTGTTATGAAAAATATTGTAGAATTATTTGTTATGAAAAATATTGTGAAAAATATGATATAGTTAGTGAATGCTTTATTTAGTAAAAAATAAAACATAACTGAAAGATTCAAAAGACTAAACATTTAACTGGACGATATATATTGTCACTATTGTTTTGCTGAGTTAAATATATTGTCACTACTAACTTAGATCATGCATGATCCATGCATTCAATGCAAGATTCAGAAGACTTGAATGGGCTATATTTATTTGAGTATTGACTTTGAAGTCTTTTGCCTGGGAGTCAATGTTTTTACCAGGCAATACTCAATTAATTAAATGGGCTTATTTTTTTTAACGATAGATGTGGCCATTCCGTTGAATATTAATGGAGGACCAAGGGAGAGCAACGAAATCTAGAACATTGTATTTTTTTTTTTTTTTTACGCTCTTAAACTAGAGGGCTTAAAAGAATACTTCCCCCAAAAATAAAAAGAAATCTTTGATGCAAGATTTTGTATTTGGTTTTTTTTAATATTGATAGTAGAGGTGAGGGGGTTGGAATTTGAACACTGAATGCTTCATTTAGAGATACCAAAAAATGTCAATTTGAGCTGTAAGATTCTTGGCAATGCAAAAGTAAAATTGAGATATGAGAAGTTGAGAATTGACACTCCACTCTAAGTGGATGGTCTCATCATTAAAGTAGCAATTAAGTTATTATTTTAGCTTATGATTGGACTGGTTGTTATTTAAGTCATTTGAGGACATCAATAAATAAAGCATGCCTCCCTTAGGTTTGTGAAATGGTTTGTGAAATAGCATTCCACTCCAAACGTTAAAGGAAATAACAATCGCTTCTCTTGAGATTTGAAAAAAACCATTACATCAGTCTTTGGTTAATAATAGCAATAGGATATTCTAAATTTTGAAACGATTACCTTAACTAAATCCTAACTATGGTTAGTGAAAGTTCTTTTGGGTTAAATATTGTTCCTTGTTAATAAATCCTAATCATGGTTGGTCAGGTGAGTTTTTTTTTTTTTTAATTTGGAATATTTTGTTATTATTCTTAATGGAAAACTAATGTATTTATTTCTCAAAAAAGAAAAAAAAAAAAAACTATGTATTAATTTTGTCAAAACATAAAGGATGAGAGTGTCATTTCCCTCAAGGTTAGGGGTGGGGTGTCATATTTTTCTATTGTTATCTTTTGCAAATATCTATTACCCGTGTTTAATTTTTTTCAAAATCAATTCTTATATTTGAAATCAACTTTGTTAAGACATTGCCATAAGATTAGTCATGCTATATGGTGCTGAGCTTTTAAAAAAATTGCGTGTTCATAAAATGAGACTAACTGAATTAAAAATGTTAAGATGGATATGTAAAAAAATAAGAAAGATATGATATTTTAAATAAATAAATTTGATTAAGGTAGAGATGACTGCTATTGATAATAAAAAGATAAGGGAAAGTTGCTTAAGATGGTTTGATCATGTACAAGGGAGAGTTTTTTTTTTTTTTTTTTTTTGCTAAGAATGTATGTACAACAAAGACTTATTAATGAACTAACAAGGAAGAGTGATTTATTTTAAGTTGAGGGAATGAAAATAGTTAGACAAAGACATAAATTTCATTAGTAAAAGTATTAAAAAATGACATGATTATTAAGGAAGCGACAAAAAATATGATTTTGGGAATAATTGTGTTGGGGGAAGGGGGGCCACAATTTGACTCCCAACAACCGCTCTAAAAATAGGCCCATGGGGCGAGATGTAGAATTCCATGAAAGACTTGAGTGTATCTTTCTTAGGCTATAGAGAGGTTTTTAGGTTGAGTTTTTTCGTTTTCCTCTTCGATGACACATCACATGTTATCTTGGTATGCATTCTCTTTACTTAGTACTGCCCTTTACATGACTTCTTTGCTCAATTATGTTATACATGCAATTTTTGGGTGGTTCGGTTAATTAATTGGCTAATTACGAAAATTATGCTTTAATTGTATTTAGCCTAAAACTAATTAAACCATAATTTAAATTGGGGGTTAAAAAAGCACCTTGTAATCATTCTAGAGTACTTTCTAGTGGTATCATAGCCAATGTCATGGATTCGAGTCAAGGAATTGTCTTTGTGAAGGAGAATTGTTGATGGCACCATAATTTGACCCTATAATTACTCTAAAAACAGGCCCGCAAAGTTCTATGTCGAATGTTATAAAAGGCTTGAGAGTGTGTCTTCCTCATAACTAATTGGTTTTGAGATTGAATGACACAACTCAATGTTCAACTGATAAAATGAAGAAACTATATAAATGTGAATGACATCAATTTAGTCTATGAAGATCTATTATTGTCACCCCCAAATTTTGGGGCTAAAGCTTGATTGTAGTTGTTTTGTTTGTTTTTTTTTTCTTTTTTTTTTCTTTTTTTTTTTTGGGAAACATAGTTGTTGTTTAATTTCAAAGAAGACCAATCTCTTACAGCAATTACCTGCTGAATTTTGGTAAAATATATCTGATGACTTTTATTATTAACTTCATCAACGTTCATACATATAGGCTTACAAAAACTGAAAATGAAATGTGATAGGCAATTGAAAAGTAAACGTGATAGAAGCAAAAGTGCAAAACTCATGATCACACTATTCCGATAAATATATACTATCCTAAAGCAAATAACAATCCTATCCAAGCCAAAGAAAATAACAATCCACTCCAAGCTTTTTATTCAAATAACAATTAGATAACAATCAAGAAAAGACAAGAATTTTGCAGCAACCCAAACTCTTCCTCAAGCAATTTGCAACTCTGGCTCAAGGTGCATGTGCGTGCTACATCCATCCACGTACTAGGCATACATTACACAAACTGCACTCGCACCGTATCAAATAAAAAATTATGGAGAAGCAATCAAACCATAGGAACTATTTGGAGGATGATAGAGCATACGGTTTGTATTAAACTGAGCACAATAGAATAATAGCAGCAATGGTAGAAACCGCTCTCCAAGGAGTGCTAAAATATTGATTTCTTAATATTGCCTTCCATCTGTGTCAGGTTTCTCATAGAACGCATTCAACACTTCACAGAGACGGCATAAATCAGAGTTCATATTCTTCCAAAAGATTCCTTTGTTAAGATTGTTAATCATAAATGCCACTGCATTACTGTCTCCTAGGCCATTATTAATGATTCCCTTCTCCGCAAGTAAATCCACATGTTTGTTAGTATCAATAAGATAATCCAATAATATATAGAACTCGTCCTCTTCTTCCTCTTCATTCACCACCACCGCAGCAATATTCTTCACCTCTGGAACCACAGTCGAGTCCTCCAGAACAGCAAAGTCCTCCGGCGGAATATCCACTGAAGAAGGCGTCGGTGGAGGAAGTGGAGGAGGCTGCGGCTGGGCTGCTGCTGCTACCGCCGAAGAATCTTGATGCTTTCAACCAAGTTGATCTCATTCTCAGCCCGTTGCATGAAGCTCTTGGAATATCTTCCTTTTTGCTTTTCCATGGTTTGAAATTTTTCTTTGTTGTGGTGATAAGGACCAATTGAAATAACCCGAGGACTGTAGGATTCTTCATTCCATTTGCGAAGGTGATACGGAACCTAGTAGATACGGCACTCATCCGATACTAGAATATCCGACGTTTTCAACATTGTTGCGAAGTCAATTACCAACTGTTCAATTGGTTTCATTTCCACTTGAAGTTCTTGATTTCTCTGGAATTTCAGCATTTTCATTTTTTATTGAAGAATTTGCTTTTTCTGAATTTGCCCACTCGCTGAATTCTCCCTCTATCAAGTTGTGTTCCTTAAATTTCATGATAACAAACACAAGAATCCCAAAATAAGAAACAATAGCTGATGGCCCACTTAATAAAGGTCACTAGAGTCACTACCTTTAAAATTAAACTAGCCTAATGGCAGCTGAAAGAAAATTAAATATAAAATGTTATGGAAATTACCTCGGTTAATTGTGTAGCAGCTGAAACTATCAACAACTCATGGCATGTACGGTTGTCAAAGCGATCAAATTAAGCCCATATATAAGGACGTATAGATAAGAGTACTGCAACTTTAAACTTCATTAAGTAGGTTGGGTAAAGGTGGTCTAGTAGGTTCTCTGGATCCTGCCAAACAAACAAAACGAATAGAGATTTTCTTCTTTTTTTAAAAAAAAAAAATTGGTTGTTAGGTTCTAAGACCTTAGGGACTAATGAATTAGAATTTCAATATGTATTGTGTGGCAAACCGTAATCAAAACATTTAGTCTAGGTTTAGACTTGCTCAAAGTTTGGTTTATTGTAAGTTTGGAATCAAGTAGTTGCAGGAAATTACTATTCTATTTCTATACGGCTTGATCAATCGAAGAATAGACTCAATCGATCAAGAGTCGTGCATCAAGAATTTTCTGCAGAATTTTAAGTCGGCCCAAACAGCAGTTCTAACCATTAAGGATTAAGGTTTCAGATATACTTCTCCCACTATATAAAGAAAACCCTAAGCACGTTTTCAAAGGTTTCTAAGAGAGAGAAGAGTGTGCCTCTTTTTGTATCTAGGGTTGTACCCAAAAACTCTCTAGAATCTTTGTTGCTCATATTGTTATTTGTGTGAATCTCTTGTGAGATCTGAGAGGTGCTTGCCTTCACACAAGTTTAGGATTATCAAGAATGAGATTTCTTCAAGAACTTGATGATCATTCAATTGCTTCCATAAAAACTTAACATTATACAAGCAGGAATGCTTGTACTTGTTGGAGAATCCAAGAAAGAAGGAGTACATGGTCTCGGAACTTGCACGTGATCATGTCAGTAAGTTCTACTAGTGGGTAGCAATAGGATGCTAGTGGTTTAAGTCGTCATTGTACAATTTCGATTCTTTCATAGTGGATTCAAGTTTACCTTGAGGATAGCTAGGTTAAATCCTTCTCAGGTATTTTACCGATTTGGTTTTCCTGGGTCATCATATCTTTGTGTTTTTATATTCCGCACTTTACATTGATATGATTTTATGATTGTGTTAACCTAGATCTGAAATTTGGACTAAGTAATAACTTGGCTTGTTAACTAAGTTAATCCAATTGTGATTTAAGGGGTCTAAATAAACTCTACAGCTTGCTTTCGAAAAGTAAAAGAGAAAGAAGGTTCAATGAAAACTTATCTACGGACCTTAACCATTGCATATAAAGGATGGATTGGCCAATGAGAGGATAGATATAGAGATATTTTCCTTTTGTTTTTCTTTTGAAATCTTATGTTCAGAAGTATAAAAGCAAGGGCGCCATTAATTGCATGCATGTCCTGGGCCATTACCAATAAAACCACAAATTTCACTTTAGATGCAGAAGCAAAAGCAAAGCTAGGGAATCAATGGGTGCAATTACCCTCCCCCCTTCCCATCTAAAAATATTGATTTTTAAAAAAATATTTTTTTTAATGGTTTTTTCTTAATGTAATTCATAATATTATTTATATGATAATTAATAGATTACTATTTCTTTTATATGCCAAAGTTCATTTGGAAGAGGAAAAGAAAATATTTATTGATGTGTTTTAAAGGTTCAAAACCTATTAAATAATCTTCTCAAAAAAAAAAAACCTTTTAAGGGAAAAAAATATTGAAAGAAAATAAAGTTGTAAGAAATTTAATCTATAAAAAAGAAAAAATTATCATTGCCTTTCAAAAGTAATAAAAACTAATAAACTAGAAGTACAAATTCTAAATGTAATATGTGTTGTGTGTGTGTACCCACACAATCTAATTTATAAAATGACACAAATTTTCATTTTATGAATTTACATTAACCAAAATATCATAATTCATATAAGCTGTACTTGACTTAAGGAAAATATATGACATATCATAAAATAACTCTTTCTAAAACAACTAAATATATAATAATAAAATAATTTTCTCTCTCATACAATCAAATCTTAACTTTCTCATTGTGCAGGAGCTGTCCCAATTTCCCAATAGTTGAATTAGTGGCATTCAGGTTATTGCATCTCAAATTGCCTTCCAAATAATAAAATACGGAGGAAAGGCCTAGTAAAATTCCCTATATCCTAGAAAAGGCAAAGGTGATGATATTCTGAATAAAAAATTACAATTGTACCATGGGTGTTCACATTATACATTAGCATGTGCATTTACATATTATTACATATCTTTTAATATAAAATAAACAAAATTTAGAATGGACAGAGAAATTAGACACATGATCACATATTATAATTGATGGATTTAAAATCATATTAATAAAGAGACCAATGATTTACATTTGTGATATATGTATCAACATTCCAATCCAAGCTAAAGCTAAGAATTAATTGAAAGAAAAAGATAAAAAATGCTAGGAAGAAGAATATAATAGAAATTGCAAATTAAAAGACATACAAGAATGATATGCCCTATATTAATTAAATGAATAATTATTCCTATAAAAAATAATAATAATAAAATTGAGAGAATAATTTTAATACCATATATTTTCAGACACATTTTATTATGATTGTACCATGTGGTAGGTTGTGAGTAATGGGAAAAAAAAAAGTTGTAAATTCATGTGATAGTGATAGAAATCATAGTCTGCACATAAGATTTTTGTTTTTGTTTTTTTTGGTTGAGAAAGTAGTTTGAACATAAATAGTTGTAAAGTGTGTGTTAAAGTGTGATGTACTAGAATTACTATTTTGATTGGGAATCCCAACAACTATCATAAAGTTTGTGAAGGGCAAGGAATGTTATTGTCCTTTAATAAATATTGGCAGAAAATTTAGCAAATAATTCTTGTATGTTGTTGGCATTGAAGATTTAAAACTAAAATCCCCTCTATACTAAATAAGGGAAAGGTGGTGATATATATATATATATATATGAGATAGGTTCAAGTTATACTTGGCGTAACTCTTTAAAGTTACATATTTTTAAAATTATTGGCTTGAAGTAGATTTGACGGTCAAAAAAAGACCCTCATTAATGCTAATATTCTTATTAGGATCTTATTAATTATCTTTCATTATTATATTTTACATCTGTCTGTGTTATATTTGACTCTCTCTCTCTCTACTTTGCTCTCTCTATCTCTTTCTCCTCCACCATTGTTCCACCTCCATGAATAGATTGCCGGCAGAAGAAGGAAAAAGTAAAAATAAAAAAATAACTGCAACACACATTAACTCCATTTACTGACCATGACCACAAGACAGAGAATCCCCTAAGCTCAGCCACTACAAAAAGAAGGCCAAGGAAGACAATTGACAAACCCGTATACTACAAGTAAACGTGAAATTGGTACCATGCTTTAGGTACCTAGCTGCCAATATTCCACCAGGACGCAAAATGCCCCAAGCCGGAAACATGATAGACCCATGTACAGCCAATACCGGTCGTAAATCCTCTTTTGCCTCTGCAAAACCACGCATAAGCTACACCCGAATAGGCCTGCTACTTGTGTCAGAATGCATATTTCTCTCGCTTAGACTCTCATTTGACCATTTAGCACCCATTGCCCAAATAACTTTAAGAGGTGTTGTGGGATCAATAATGTTATTACACTCCGGCCTTTCATGACCATGACCACAAGACAGAGGTTTCAAGGGACGTGTGAATTCCAGAGTGACCATGACCACAGTTATTTTATTTTATTTTATTTCCTTTTTCTGCCAACAATCTATTCATGGAGGTGGAACATCGATGGAGGAGAAAGATAGAGAGATAAACGTAGAGAGAGAGTCAAATATAACACTTTTTTGGGTTTAGAGATAGGAATAAATTATAATAAATGATGGATAATTAATGAGATCCTAATCAAAATATTAGCATTAATGAGGGGGTTTTTTTTTTTTTTTTACCGCTGAATCTACTTAAATCCGATGGTTTAAAAAATGTGTAACTTGAACCCATCTATATATATATATTGAACGTTGCATTCATTAACTGTATTTTAATTTGTAATTTATTTTTCAAATGTCTGACTTTTTCAATTCTTGTATATATATATTGATAAAAACAACGCTCAATATTGATGGTGCTTGTGATTTTAAAATTTTAGTATAAAAAGATTATTTCAGTTGCTAATAATGAGACACGGATATATAATATTATATATATATAGCACTGTCGACCAAGGAAAGAATGACTTTGATACCATAAAGAGGGAAGGACGACATTGCAGAAGGTGGAAGCACAATAAAATAGTAATTCAATAATTGTAGTTGAAAGTAAGGCGATAAAACCAGCCAAGCAATATATCAAAATAATCAAAAGATATTAAAACACAGTTGTGTATTGAAAATAATTCAAAAAACTTACAGTAGTAGCTGTAATTACAAGATTACAGTAATCAACTGGATAAGCAACAAAGCTTGAGAACTGTTATGAGTTACAGGCTTTAAAAGTATGAGAATTTCTAAGAGGAAGATTTTATCCTAAGAGGAGAATTTAAATTATAAATATCTGGTACCAGAGCTTTCAAGTCTCACTTTTATCTCTTCTCTTGTTAACATCCTCTTCTCTTCTCAAATCCTTCTTGAAACACCCAAAGTTAGGCTTTTGCCATCCTTTTCTCTTGGGTCCTTTCTTTTAATCCTTGTTCTTGGCGTCCTCTTTCTTCTTCTTCTTCTTCTTCTTTTTTAATACGGGTTGATGGAGGTGGAGGTGGAGGAGGAGAAGGAGGAGGGTGGTGGAGGCCGAGGTCGAGGTGGAGGTCGATGGAGATGGAGACATTAGTGGCGGTGGTGCTAGTGGTGGTGCTGGTGGTGGTGCTAGTGGTGGAGGAGGTCGTGGTGCTGGTGGTGGAGCTGGAGCTAGAGGTGGAGGTGGAGTTGGAGTTGGAGGTGGAGTTGGAGAGGGAGGTGCAATTGGAGGTGCAGTTGGAGGCAGAGTTGGGGATGGAGATGGAGTTGGATGGTGGTGGAAGTGGAGGAGGTGGTGGTGGTGGTGGAGGATTAGAGTAATGTTCAAAACCATTGGAGGAAACAGTCTCCATCTTGCATGGAAACATGGTAGATGAAAGATGAGTTGGTGTGCATATGGGACTTGTGAAACCTTGAAAGACCGTTAAAGTTAATATAAGGGAAATGAACGCTAAAAGCATCAGTACTGCAACAACAACAAAATCAGTAGCACATTGATTAGACTTTGCAAAAAAATAAATAAATAAATAAATCTCTCAATTTTGTCAAAAAGACCATCTCATCTTACGCTTATTTAGTTTAGAACTAAGAATAAAACTTACATTTGATCATTGTAAAGTCAAAACTGGATCAGTGAAGCAGTTCAATTTGTGACTTCAATAGTGAATCAAAAACTAGCTCTGGAGAACAAGAAGAAGAAAGGAATACAGAAACAACTTTCTTGGGTCAAAATGCAACCAACAATTTTAGTAGAATTTGAGCAAGTTAAATCAAATTTGACATGAATAAAGCAAGTCAGACTAGAATTCCACAACCTAGAAATGAGAGAGAAATTTGGCCAGGTATTTTCCTGCCAAAAGCCAAAGAAAGATCAATCCACGAATATAGAGAAGACTAGCAAATTAAGAGGTACTACATTACTATATATGCATTATAATAATGATGTTACTAGGTTATGACAAAAGAGTTTGAATACCTTTCCAAGTCGATGAAGGCCATGCTCAGCACATAGATATTAAAACAATGACGGAGAAGACAATGGCAACTATCCATGTGGGTGTATACTCCAAGAACAAGAGTTTGGCCCATACAGTGCCCAAGCGGAGAATTGTTAGCTCAAGGTCCAACCTAGACATAATAAGCACAAAGCTGAAATACCCAAGGGCTAAAAACCCCAATCCTCCTCCCCCCCTCAAGGAGGGAAAGTACTGCCTTAGGAGAGTTTGCTAGTTGAGCACAAAATTCGACATAAGGTACAAATTACTAGAAAATCATTTCAACAGCAGAGTTGTGGATTCCATTCCTGACACATGATTAGACACGCTAGAATAGTAGCCTAGATCCAGAAAGCCACCCAGGCCCCACAAGTGGAGGGACCCACATACGCAGAATATTTTCCATCATGATAGATCCACTAACAAAAGGGTATAAAAATGAAGGAAGGGGTCAATGTTAAGGGTGGGACATTAATTGAGGAGAGAAACACTAAAAAAAGGAGATAAACTAGAATATAGTACTTGGGAAAAGTGATCCAATTTGAGACACCCAAGGGACACCTTGGCTATTTGATATTCTCCTAGAACACTAGTCAAATTTCTAGCAAATAACCATTACATAACCGTTTTAAACCATCATTCATTAGCCAAACGTCCTTTTTTTTTTTTTTTTTGAGATTTCACATTGTGGGCTAAACCTAAAATAGAATACAAATTAATTCGAGTTCAGGCCCAATGAACCCAAAGTTGTTGGGAATTCACCTCTACACATAATAAACTCAAAATTGTAGTACTATTTTCAAGTTAACCATCAAGTTTCAAGGGTTTGTGTTTGTTCACCACACACACACACACACACACACATATCTATTTGATTATTTTATAAGTTTTCTACTAAAATATTATAATTCACATAAATTGTACCTACTTTAAAAAATATATCATATAATTACTCAATCATATGTAAAAATCTCTACATATAAGAACAAATGTTACTTCCTCTTAAAATAAAATCCTGACTCTATCACTATGCATGAGCTTTACAACAACGGAATTAGTGGCATTCCAATTATTGCATCTCAAGAATTGTCTTTACAAAGATAGAATATGGAAGAAATGACGGGTAAAATCCCATCTATTGTAGATAGGGGAAAGACAATGATATTGGAATAAATATTATCTGTTCTATTATGAGTGATTCATTTCTTGTTTTACCAATTATAGTTTACCATACATCCTTCAAAAAAAAAAAAAACTAAAGTTCAAGAAAATAAAAGATAAAAGAAGATGAAAAGAAACAGTTGATGAAGTATAAAATAAAATACTAAAAATGAGACCAATGATTTTTATTCGTGGTATTTGTATCAACATTCCAATCAAACCAAAGCTAAGAATTAATTGAAAGACACTCAATGAAGGAAAAGCTTAATATGAATTGAAAATCCCAGCAACAATTATAAAGGTTGTGAGAGGTAAAACGTTTTAGTTTCCATTAAATATTGACAGAGATTTCAACAAATAACTGATGGCATTGAAGATTTAGGATAAGAAGATAATTTCTGAATGCTAATAATAAGAGAATAAATAAATATATAGGCAAAGGAACCTGAATAGGGAAATGTTATGAAAGCCTACCTCACTTATTAATTTGTTTTAGTAGAATCCTTGTACCTGTAAGTACAAACTATCAACAACTGATGCGATCTAGGGTTCTCTCGTAGCGATCAAACTAAGCCATGAAAGGATATATATTCTTTAAAAACTTGTAAAAAAAAATCTTCTTCTTCTTCTTCTTCTTCTTCTTTTTTTGTCCCTCACGTTACTCGTGCATAAATGGAAATTGGCACGGATGGCTTCTTTATTAAATGAAATGAATATCTGCTTTATTGTACAACCCCGAACAATAGATGGATTGTTTATAAAGAAAATAGCCTTTTCAAGCTTCAAAGACACACACACCCACACAGTTTTCTTGAAGTCTCTGATTCTCTAACAAGTTCGATAGAGAGAGATTTCTTTGTTTGCCAAAGAGAGAGCTAAGATGAGAGATCTTAGAGAGGGACATTGGAATTTGGAAGAGAGAGCTAGGGTGAGAGAGACATGAGGGTGAGAGGAGAGAAACGGTTACTAAAATAGACACGAGAGAGAGAGAGAGAGAGAACTAAAATAATATAAAAATGAGAAATGATTATATAAATAAAATAGAATGTTGAATAAATAATCTAATATGATGTGTTTTAAAAAGTGGTTAAGTAAAATAGTAAAAGTAGGTTCTTATAATAAAATAAATTTTTTTTTACATGAATTGATGATGTGAATGCTCTAAGCGAATTGGAAGTATTGAAATTGTATGGATACTTGGTATAAAATTAGAGTAGTTTTACAATCTAATTTAAGAAAGTGTAACACAAAATTAAAGCAGATTAGCTTAATTGTTGAACTTTCACTTTAATTATGTATAGATTAATAATATTCTTTCCAATATATTATCAATGAAATTGATTGTAACACCCCAAACCTTATTTAAAGAAATTTTACATGTGAATAAAATCTCAAGTGAATTTTTTTTTTTTTTTTTTTCATTAAGGATGTTAATTATTTTGTGGAGGTCTTTTGAATATATAAAGCATGTTAGCTCAAGATTGCATTCAAGGAAGTTCAAGAGTTTAGTCAGAGAGAAATATATAATGAAAGGAAATTGATTGATCTAATGTAATGTTCAACAATTTAGATGTGAAAAGCAGAGAAGAAAAGATCGAAGATCATGAGAGACAGATGAAGCATGTTGGCAGAAGGGTGGATAATTCCAAGAGATAGAGACTTGAATATGCACACAATCCAAAAATTCAAATCATGTTGGTCGAAGCTTATATTACCTTTTGTGTGAGGGTTTGTGTGTGGTGTGTGTGTGAGTGTGTGTGTGATAAACAGTGAGTTTCTTTAATTACCAACAAAGGAAAATGGGAGATAACAATTTCCTTTTGCCAAAAGTGACAAGTTGCGGTTTGAGATTCAATCTCAAAATTATCATCGCCTTTCAAAAGTGATAAAAACTAACAAACTATAAGTACAAATTCTAAATGTAATAATTTATTCTTTAACATTTAGATATGTATATAAATAGTAATATAAAAATGATTACCTAATAAACTCAAAAGTTTAGTTACTATCAAGTTTCAATTATATATATATATATAAAATATTTTTAAAATGTCATAATTTTTCATTTTATGAATTTATATTAACCAAAATATTATAATTTATATAAGTTGTATTTGACTTGAAAAAAATATCATAAAATAACTCTATCATGTGTAAAAAACCTATTATAGATTAACAATAATTTTGTCTCTCCTAAAATCAAATTCTAAGTTGCATCTCAAATTGCCTTCCAAATAATAGAATATGGGGGAAAAGACTGGTAATATTCCCATCTATCCTAGATAAGGGAAAGGTGATGAAAAATAACAAAATTTAGAAGCGAAAGAGATGGAGACTAGATACATGACATATTACAAAGTTTAAAATGAAATACTAAAAACGAGACTAATGATTATCATTTGTGATATTTGTATCAACATTCCAATGCAAATTCAAGCTAAGAATTAATTGAAAGAAATAGGCAAACAATGGAAAGAGAATATATAGAAATTACAAATAAAAGACAATGACAAACAGGGGGATTTATCATTTTTGTGATAGTGACAAACAATCAGTTACAATCTGTCTTATAAGACATTCGTAGCAAAATATGTGAGAATTTATCATACTAAAATTATTATCTTAATTGAGAATCGAAGCAACTATTATAATTAAAGTTTGTGAGGGGCAACACATGTTATTGTCCGTTAATAAATATTGTCAGAAAATTCAGCAAGTAATTCTTACATGGTGCTGCCATTGAAGATTTAAAACTAAGTCACCCATCTATCCTAAATTCGGGAAAGGTGGTGATATTTATATCAACATTTTAACCAAATCAAAGCTAAAAATTAATTCAGAGAATTGAAAAGACAAGCACTGGAAAACAAAAATATTATGAATTAAAATACAGTAAATGAACACAATGCTCAATATGATTGAAAATCTCGAGATCTATTATACAGTTTGTGAGAGGCAAGACATGCTATATTGCACGTTAAAGTTCAGCGACTATATATAGTTGGATGGTGCTTTTTGCAATATTAAAAATTTAGGATAAAAAAGATTATTTCAGTTGCTAATTATAACGAGAACATAATATATATATATATATAATATATATATATATATATATATATATATAGACAAAGGAACTTAAATATTGGAAATGTTATGAAAGAGTACCTCAGTTATTAATTGTGTATGTACTTTGCAGCGGAAACAATTGAGCCCGTAACTGTGTCTGTAAGTGCAAACTATCTGGAGTATCAACTCTCTAATATGGTTCTCGTAGTGATCAAATGAACTACTCGATAAGGAAATATATAATGCTGCAAATGCAACCAACCATATCTCATAATATATAACGTCAACATTTCTATAGTATCATTACGTCATCTCTTTTCCTATCTTTTTATAAACTTTAGCACGATCTGGGTCTTCCAATAAGACAAGCACATGCTTCTTACTTAGGTGGAACAAACTTAAAAGACTGAAATGCCCTTCTTCAAAATTAATTAAAACAGTAAGTTTTCGTTAAACATAACAACAAAATAACACGGGGCGTAAAGTGTGATAAGTGTAATAGTTTAGAGTGCAAAGTGTGCATTTAGATAATTTAAGGTGCAAAGTGTAATTTCCTTAATTGTAATTATATTTTGTTGTAGCATTTTAATTTATTTAATTAAATGAATAAATATTACAATATAAATATAAAATTATGAGAGTTAATATGGAAGAAAGAGTGTTTTTTCTAGTAGAGTTTTGGACTTAAACACTTTGTGCAGAGGATATTCTAGTCATGCGACATTTGTAAGAAGAAAGAGATGCTATATTGATTGAAAATCTCAGCATTATGATATCATTGTACCATAAACTTTATCACACTCTGGAATGAGATTTTTTTTTTTTTTTTTTTTAAGGTGTCGGTTTATGTTGAAAAGCACATGAGCAAGAGGATACAATTAATACTTTTCTTATAAAAATCTAAGCACAAGATCTCAATCAAATGGTGCCGTATTTTTCAAGGTGTCGGTTTATGTTGAAAAGTACAAGAGCAAGAGGATACAATTAATACTTTTCTTATAAAAATCTAAGCACAAGATCTCAATCAAATGGTGCCGTATTTTTTAAGTGCGGTTAAACTTGCATGATTAACAGAAATGAGACACATGTTATAAGACTATTGGTCGCGTGGAAAGTGGATTTTTTTTTAAATAAAAAACAAAAAAGTGGATTTTTATTTGGACAAATTACACTCATCTCTTGAGATTTAAGGAAATAATACTTTTCCCTAAACTTGAAGGAAAAAACACTTCCCCTTGCAATTCATTTGACTGTACTATGTTAAATTAAAGTTAAAAATGTTGTATTAATCTGCCTTTTGATTAAGGGCAAATTTCTAAATTACCCTCCACTTATTCTTAAAAAAATTTATATACCAAAATTACCCTCCAAGTTTATCTCATAAATTTTGATGTAAAGCATTGGTGAGGGGTGCAATTAAAAAATTCAAGAATTTGAAAACTTAAATAATATCACTTGGTAAGATGCTACAAAAAGCAACTAAAAAGTCCACTTTAGCTACATGTTTTACAATATGCTATTTTCATTTTTTTTTTTTTTCAATGCAAATGCAACCATAGTTAAACTTAGGTAAAATGAATTTTTTTTTTTAAATTTGGAATATTTTTCTATTACTAATATTAATAGAAGGGGGGAGTGTCACTTTCTTCAAACTTCAAGAGAGGTGAGTGTTTTTTCCTTTCATATTTGGAGTGAGTATCTTTCTCCAAACTTAAGGGAGGAGAGTGTAATTTGCCCTTTTTTATTTTTCGTTTTTGTTTTTACACTAAAAAATGGATTTAATAATCAATTATAACCATGGGAGTTGATACCGTAACGTACCGGCCGGTACGGCCGGATTTTCCGTTCCGCCACCTTTGCCGGTACAAAAACACCTTTGTTTCGTACCGGTTGAATACCGGACATACCGGATTGTTTCGTTTATTCCGGAAAAAATATTGGATTCTGACCAAAAAAGATATACCGGACGGAACAAAACCAAAATTACAAAATAGATTTAAATATAAAAACTAAAAATTACTCTCTCTCCTCACAGTAACTTGCTGTTGCTCACGTTGACCTTGCCACCTCCATTTCGCCTTCATGTTGCCAGTTAGCTCAGTTTTGGCGAGCTTGTCCTCTCTGCTTCTTCTTCTTCTTCATTTTCTTTTTTCTTGGCTCTCTCACCCGAATGCTTTCTGTCTACTAGTCAACTTTATATTAACTTTTCCAATGCTTTTTCATTTTTCCTCTTTGTTTTTGTGTCTTCTGCCAAGCCCACGTGAAGGTTACTTTCAATATCAAATTTTAGTACCATTTGTCATGGCTATTGAGTACTATTTGTCAGTGACGTGATGTCATTGATATGCTATTGCCTCAAAATAAATTTTTATATATTATATATTATTTTAACTTCATTTTTAGT